>SJOL01009319.1:1233122-1260816 GCA_004794785.1 Opisthorchis felineus | reverse complement strand
TCACGGATTTATACACATGATGGAGGCTTTTGTCCAAGTTCTTCGGGTTGGTTTTGTTCTTGTCGTTCAGCGGCTGTCGCCCACCTGGAAGGCACAAGCGAAAAAAGGGTGTAGCACTGCTCTTTATTTTCTCTGCGCGGGGCAGTATGCTTGCAGGCACGAGGACTCGCATAAAAAAGTGTCTAATAGTGCTTTGAACTGAGTTCTAGAAGGAGCGTAAACAACCGTCGGAGGAAGGTTATTCCACGCAGCTACTACCCTAAATGAGAAAACATTTTGCCTAATGAAAGTGTGTGCTGTGATCTTGAAAATCTTCTTACCATGTCCCCGCCGTGTGTTTGCTGCGTCAACGGTGAAGAACCTGTTGGCCAAACCTTGTTCAAACAGCGCATAAGTAAGAATTAGGTCTCCTCGGAAGGGAAGATACTCCAGGGCAAATAGGCCAAGCACCGCGATGCGTGTTTCATAGCCCACGGATTTAAGGCCGGCAACCATTTTCGTGGCAGCTCGCTGGACACGCTCAATAAGGGTTGCGTCCTTCGTGCGTCCTGAGTAGACAACTTGGTTGACATATTCAAGAGGCGGTCTGACGTAGGCCCGATAGAGTATTTGGAAGTCCGTGCGAGTAATATGGGAGAAGGTGCGCCGAATCATCCGTAGAACGGCGAATGCCTTTTGGGCCGATTTCTCATGGTGAAGTGAGAAGGACATGTTTGAAGAGAGCCAGATACCCAAATCCTTTTTGGAATCTACCTTCGTGGTGTCTTCTGGTCCATTCTCACCATGCGAGACATAGGCGTTCGCTGAGTCTCCCCCGAATGACGTGGACGCACTCTTCGTCATTCAGAGGAAGGTGCCAGTCCAACGACCACTGCTTAGCAGCGTCTACATCCATTTGAAGGGCACTGGCATTTGAACTCCAAGATTTCAAGTCGTCCGCAAAAAGTAGCCGTGGACTTGAAGGAACGCCTGGAAGGTCGTTGACGTATATCAGAAACAGCAGTGGTCCCAGAACGGAGCCTTGAGGAACTCCAATGGAGACAGAAGCAGGAGAAGAGTAGGTCGAGCCTACTTTCACTCGGAACGTTCTGTCCGATAGGAACGCCTTGATCCAGTGTAAGATTTTCCCTTGAATCCCGTAAGACTCGAGTTTGTGAAGCAGCGGGACGTGTGGGACTCGATCGAATGCTTTTGAAAAGTCGAAAAATATGGCATCCGATATGCGTCCCTCGTCCTTGGCTTGGGTTAAGCCGCGCTTGGTCACCGGTGGTGTGTTTACTGGGTGGTGAATATGCTTTTGAGGAGGGCGTTCGCCAGCTCCTTGGGTACCAAAAGATGCGTGCCGTCGGGTCCAGGGAATTTATGAGGCTTCAGAAGGTGAACACATGTTCAGCAATGTTTTGCTCAGGAAACGTATCCCGTATGCAGGATGGATCTACAAGTCCTTATGCGTGTTCGAAGATGTATACCGATGCACAGTGGCCCGTAAATGCTACTGCTTTGTCGTCATTAGACTCATTTTTTGTGGAAAGCAGTTGGAAAAGCAGTGCTTACTTTGGTTCGTCGGCGAACGTATACAAACAAGATTTTCGGTGTTAACGCGGCAACAATTGTTGCCGACTCCTCAAGTTTGTCATCATAGGCGTAGATCGGTGGCGTGCCTGTTTGTAGTTATTGTAACCTCCTTTCGTGTCTCGGAAACGCCGGCAGGTGCGATTGCGTTATCTGGAACCTTTCCTGAGCCGTGCGTCGAGCTAGGGTGGTTTTTTGGACTGCGGTGGTACCCTTTACGGAGGCAAAAAAACCAAAAGGCCTCACAACTCTGTCCTTTATATATTCCCAAATACCACTCACGCTTGTATGGCTTCCAGTCCAGTGAACAGGGTTGGTAGTTGCTTTCTTATCCAGATGATACCGAACGGCCTCGAATCTTGGAATTCCGGTGCTAATAAACCCTGCTTTGATATCCATCCGGAGCAGAGCTGCGAACTAGACTGGTTCCTACCCCCCATACCAGGTTGGTCAACGGATTGAGGTCTCACTACCACAGTCTCTTGGTCTTCCAGTTGAGAAGTGGAACATGTGTGGCGACTTGCTCCTCAAAAATGTAGAGTTCACTGACGGTCTTACGCCACCACTGCTTCATTGCGCTCATTAGGCTTTGTTTGGGTGCCCTGGCAGTATCGCAACCTATGTACAACCATGAGTTGCACACATACGGCACAGGGGGAATTTCCTTGACAAGTGATGAGGGATCACTGTCCCGTCATATTCGGTGAACAACCCGGGCACTGAAGAAGATCGGTGTCCGTGACTGCATCCAAGGAATGGCATCAGTAACAGTCATAATGTGTGAAAGGATAACATTAAATGTCGTGGTGTTTGAATGAGGCGAGCCGGGAGCCACTGGTTCCTTCCAGGTTAGGGTATCTACTGAGTTCACCTAGGCCAGTGACTAATCTAGATCCAACTGGGCTAAATCTTGCTCTTATGCATGCAGGGCTAGACTTGGCTGTTAATTTGCAATGTGCATCAACGGCAATATAGATTCGTGTAGAGAACCGGCAAGCACATGTTGCTTACGGTGATATCTGCTCCCGAAAGTGCTTTTCTGGCTTGTTCCAGCCTCCGCCATCTCCACCTCGGGTTGATGTACTAGGAATACAGAGGACCCTACCAAAGTTTTACCATCGCATCTCGAATGGGGCTACGTAATCCCGCTCCCTGTCTCAATCTTCTGCAGTAGTATAAAGAGAGTTGCACGGCGTCATTCCTAGTCGAAGTACTTCGGCTTCTTTGGTTCAAGATGTTTAAGCGCATGTTAGCTGCTCTTGAAAGGGCCAACTGCGGTAGGCCTGCTGCATCACAGTTACATGCAATGTGCACCACCTCGGTGATGGCTTTTGAAGGGTACTTGAAGAAAGCCACCTTGTACATGAATCAGGTACACGTGATGCCAAACTTTGGATCTTACTGTTACAGGCTACCCGAAAGAGCTCGACAAGCATAATCATCTTCGGCTGTAAAAACTGCGTACATGTTGCGCGGTGGTTATAACTGTCGCCGATGACCTCGAGGATAGGGGCCGAGAGCTACGTGTTAGAATCAGTGGCTGGTATAAGTGAACCCAGGAGTGACAGTAGACTTTACTTTGGGGAGATCGGGTGCGGGGGCTATGCATTAAAGGCAGTAGCTTGAGTGCATGCGTGCCATTAAGCGCGCAACTAAGCCATGTCTGTAAGTTTCCGGGTAAGGTGTTCCAGGTTGACAAAAGCTGTTTTGGCCTTCTCACTACGATTTGCTACAGCTACCCAGGTAGACAAATTTGTCTTACCTCAATCGTCTCATCCGTAAGCGAGGTTAGGGTTCGAGCCCACCCAGTCTTGCAGCAGCAGTTTACACTTAGCAGATGTGAGGTACACACCAAACCGTGAGGCAGAACTATTTAGAGTGTTTTGTATCGTCTGCATCGTGATGGCGTCAGCTCCAAGCAGAGCTACGCCGTCCGCATACTCTATGTCTGTGAGCCAATGCTTCGGGAGCATTTCGATCCCACAAGCGTTAGAGGCTGGAAATAGGTCTTCCAAGATCGTATCAACGACGAAGTTGAAGAGGAAAGGTGAAAGGGAATTGCCTTACCTTTCACTACTTGATGCGATAAACTCAGGCGAAGGCTTGCCGTAGACCTTCACGCGCATACGGGAGTTGGTCTAAAGCGTTTTAATGAGAGTAAAAATTTATGGTCACTTGTACTCCATGGACACTCATACTGACTGACGATTCACAGAATCAGAGGCAGCTTTCAAGTCGAGGAAGCCCTCTCTGTTGGTCGCTGGAGGCAGTGTCGCTGTTCCAGGCCCTATCATAGAGTGGAAATGTGGTCGATGCATTCTCTTGCAGGACGGAACCCAGCTTGGTTTTCACGGATCTGCCTCTGTCTGTGTTCAGTCAACCTTCGATACCACAGCTACCAGGCAAATGCACGAATGGCGGCCGCAGCTCATTGAGATGGTCATGTGAGTTTTCGTTAGCTCGGGATTGTACCCAAAAATGTTTGGCCATCTTCGGAGGATCACCGAAAAGTTCCCTTAGTGATCCCAAATAGTCGGTGGGAGGGCATTGGCTGCCTGGTCATCAAAACCGAAATTTCACCGGGAGGCTCACTCAGCAGACTGACAATATATGACCGTTGTCGATTAACTGGAACGGCCGATATTTCGCTCCCCATCCTCCTATTCCTTAACAAGGGATTTATTCTTGGTTCGAAAAAAATTTGGTGGCCAGTTTCCGCTCCTCCGAAGAAATGGAAGAAGCTTCAGGTTGTTTTGACCATAAGTGATGGGTGGGTCATACTCGTCTCCCTTGGAACCTGTTCTCGTCGCCAGCTATGTGGTACTTCACAGAACCAGCCCGTTAGTAGCAACATTTCACAGCAGTCGAGGACAAATGCAGAATGAGGACCACGTCTGGTCGAAAAGCTGACGATTGAACATGATAATGTCAATGGAACAGTTAATAGTCATGGGACTACAGAAATATTTGAGGTTGTGTGTGGCCCCATCGGGTTCACGATCAACCAGGTTCACTCGTTAAATGTACAAAAGGAATTTGGAACAACAGCGGTGTAGGTTTTAGCTAACACTTCGATCCCTTGAATTACACATGCGTTCCCCACAAAACGTCGTTCCTAATGTTCGTGCCACTGTAACTTTGGGTTGATTTGTAACTATTCCATGGTTGTCTTATTCTGTCAGTCCGTTTTCATGGACTGACACATTGCAAACAGACTTACAAGTGTACAGCATAAGAAGCGAGCGAACTCATCTCGGACATTAAGTCCTTCGACTACGCTAAGGCCCTTAATCGAGTTTCCCACATTTTGGTGCTTCATCCTCCAAGCACACGGCACTCAATATATATAACTGCCTTACCTCGCAGGCGTTCTTCCGAGCTGAACTTTCTGCGCGAAAGTTGGTACCACCTACCCATATGTGCTAGCAACCTTGAGGATTTTCCTGGGTTCCGTTTTGGGGTCATCATTTTCTCTGACGTATGCTAACGAGCTTCCATGCGTCGTAACTACCCAAACCATCTTCGCTGACTATTTTGCATTCTGAAACTCAATGATGAGCCTCATTTGAATATTGACTGGGCGAAGCATTGAGCACTAGTTTGGCATCTGCTCCTCGAGACTAGAAGTGTGTCTGTGTCGTTTTATGAAGAGACTGATAACGCTGTGATACATGTTGTGGGAGTACATCGAGTATTATCCAGTTTGGGCACCAAAATGGATTTGTATGTCTCATTGTCTTCTCACTCTATCATGAAAAGACGGCAAACAACTCGTGGATTTGAAGATGCTGTGTGGTGTATACGTTCAATTAGCCAACCGTGTAGTTCATACTGGACTAAATGGATTGCTGCTGTTGGACATGACCAGCGCGCGGCTGCAAGGATAGTTCATTGAATTTTTTGCCCTCACTTAACGTTAAAAAACCGAAGGCAAATCCCATTTGACCTCCGCCCCCCACCCGGATAAGGACACAGTTGAGTCCCCTTCTTGTGACCGTGTAGTCGGAATAATAGTACCCCTTGGTGTTCAGCAAGTGGGTACCCAACAAACGCTTTAAACTTTATTCGAGGTTGATATGAAACATTTATTCCGGTTAGTTGTTCCAGAGCTTCACCACCAAGACGAACACGAGACCTCATCAGTTTGGACTGTTTACATTTGTGATACTGTGTCGAACAGTCATTGGTTAGGTCAGATAAGTCTGAAGTTCAGGGCAACTTTCCCTGAGAAGTAGCCTGATGAAGAGTAAATCACCATAACAGTAGTAATCCAGGAAAAAACACGTTGATTATATGGCAAATCACAGAGGGATAAAACAAACTTGGAACCTCACCTTTCAACAGTTCCATCTGTGCTACGCTCATACACAGTCGGAGGGAAGACAACACGCTGATCGTATTCAAGAACGGTGTGCATCTGGGAGGTAAATCGATGTATGTTGTGTCTCCGAAACCTGCATACAAGACCCCACTTCGGTCGTGCTCCTCAAGCCGATTAGGACGAGCTCAGATGTTCCACATTTCACTCTTCGGGTGTCTGGTGATCCTGACGCAATGGCTCGTGGTATTTACGGTGTGGGAGTTGCACTAAGCCCCAAGGCTGAAATCGCCTTACTGGACTGGATCCCGGTAACCAGACCTGTTCGCTGTGCGATTGTCTGGCTCAATTAAGATTAACGCAGGTCGATGCGGTAAACGGTGTTTATTTGTCGTATCAGCATACGCCCCAACAGGCTGCAGTTCTGAGACTGAGAAGGACGAATTTTATCAGATCTGTCACGACTGGTTCAGTCGACAAGAAGGACGGACATAGTAATCCTGGCGGGTGATATGGATGCCCAATTTGGACGATTAAGTACGGAAGAAGCACAGTTAGGTGGCAGATTTGGAGTCGATGCTGAGCGTACGGATAATGCGGAGCGGCTTCTTCAGTTATGTGCAGATCATCGTCTGTTCCTAGCCAGTACGAACTTCCAACATAAACGCCCACACCGAGTTACTTGGAGGCCACCTATCACAAGACAGTCGTGGACTCAATTGGACCATATGGCTATCAGTTACTGATGGACAGCCTCAGTTAAGGATTGTCCTTCCTTCTAGGGTACGCAACTTGACTGATCATGCCATCGTGCTGGCCCGGTCAGCATCACTCTTGCCAAAGGAGAGCAGCTCCGCTCATCAACTTCGACAAGTTTCAGTAGCTGAAGAGTATCGAGCTGATCTGGCTAGAAAGCTACTGGAAACGCACAGTCACGCGGATGACGAAGGTTGCTGGGAGATCGAATGGAGGCGAGTTAAAGAAGCAATGCTCTCGGCTTCCAGAACTGTTTCTCCAGGCCATCTGAATCAACTAAATGAACACTGAATATCGTCGAGATCAGCAGATCTTATTGCTGCCAAAAAGGCCATACCAGCAACTAGCGACTATGATGGCGCACGCAAATCCCTCAAACACCGGAAAATAAGGAGCTTGAAGAATGACAGAGAACGCTGAAGGATTTCGAAGGCCCAGAAGATGGAGAAGGCTTTCGTTGCAGGCAACAGCCACGCCCTGTTTCAACTGATTCGATCAACCGGTCAAAAGAAGGCAGATGTTAGTGAAACAATATGCGAAAAAGACGGAACAGCAATTCACTCCCTCAATCGTCTTCTTGAGCGGTGGGCTGAACACCTCAAAGAACAGTTCAGCTGGTCTCCTTCAACACAATCGCTGGAAGAACCAAGTGGGCCAGAATGGAACATTGATACCAACTCACCATCAGCAACCGAAATCCAGCGTGATAAATCAATCCTGAAGCGCAACAAGGCGCCTGGCCCGGATGGCCTGCACCCCGCGTTCTTCAAAGAAGGTGGCGGAGTCCTGGCGAACAGTCTGATGGCCATACTGCAGAAGATTTGGAGCGAAAACAGAATACCAGCCGAATGGATCTCCTCGACCGTCATCCCAGTTTTCAAAAACGGCACAAGAACGTCCTGTGAAAACCATCGAGGTATCAGCCTGATATCCTTCGCATCTAAGGTTTTCTTTGACATTATTCTGCACAGGTTGATAGATTATCGGGAGAGACAGATTCGTGAGAATCAAGCTGGGTTTCGCTCCGGTCGAGGATGCATCGGCCATATCTTTACCTTGAGACAAATTCCCGAACAGCGCCACTCCTTCAGACGTCCCACATTTGTCGTTCTTTTTGATTTGGAAGCTGTTTTTGATTCCGTCGGTCGTCAGCAACTTTGGCAGTATCTGGCGATCAAAGGTTGTACCTTCCAAATTTATATTCCTTATGAGGGCACTGTATGCGAACTCCTGTGGGCGCGTACGAGTACACGGGGAGCTTTCGCCTGAGTTCGCTAAGTCCAGCGGTGTAAGACAAGTCTGCCCTCTCTCACCTTTCCTCTTCAACTTTGTTATTGATATGCTGCTTGAAATTTCTCCGCCTGCCACTGAAACCTCGCTCACAGACATTGAGTATACGGTCGATATTGCTCTCCTCGGTTCAGATCCTTCCCAAATGCAGACGATTTTAAATAACTTAAATAACTCTGCCGCACAGTTCGGCATGCGCTGCTGCAAGACTGGGTTGGATCAAACCCAAACCTCATGCTTGCAGTCGAGCCAATCGACGTGGTAGACAAATTTGTTTACCAGGGCAGTTGTATAAGCTCCGGTGGACTGGCTGGAGATGAGATTACTTCTCGAATCAGGAAAGCCCAGACAGCTTTTGCCAACCTCCGACACCTATGCGGCGGACGTGACGTGGGAAGAGTTTACACTGCGCTGGTGCAATCCATACTGCTTTATGGATCAGAAACGTGGCCCCTACGCGCAGAGGACATACAGATGTCAGTGTTTGACTATCGGTGTCTCCGAAGCATTGGTCAGGTCTGGTGGGAACATCAGATTAGCAATGATGAGGTACTCCAGATGGTCTTAAGAAGAAGGAACTCTCCCGCGATAGATGACTTACTCTTCATAGGCTGCGCTGGTTAGGACATGTACTCCGCATGCCAGAAGACCGCCTGCCTCGCAGAGCTCTTTTCGCCCAGCCCTGTGCTGAGTGCAAGCGACAGAGTGGTGGACAGTGTGTGATCTGGCAACGAAGTATGAAAACACTAGCCGGTAAACTTAGTCGGTCAACAAATGCCACCTCCTCGGATGGGGACCCCGGGACTCAACTCACCAATGGCTATTAACACTGGCAGAAATCTCTCAATCGCGCAGTCAGTGGCGCTCATGTATCAAAGTTATCGCCGTCAATACGTAGCTACCCAGTTTCCGAACAAACTGAACATGTCATCGCCTCCAAGGCTTGGCGGTATGTCCCACATCCTCCCGTTTTCCGGTGATCGAAAGTGTAACAGCTGAAACCAGTATGCCTATGGTACACGGTTTATAGCTGAATTGGATTGAATTGAATTGGAAGGTAAATCAGGGACTGAAAACCTTAATGAGCGATTTCCTTGTGGCGCAAAATATCCCTGTACTAGCTGTGACCTTTAAAGCTGATCGATGTCAATGGCTCTCTTGTTGTCAGTTTCTATCCAGATTGCCTGATTGAGTGTCTGGAGGTGTACGCACCTTCGAATGATTGTAGTAAGCTAGCGCGAAGTCCCTTCCCCATCCACCTTTATTCTTTTCTTCACAATAAGGCTTTCAAGTAAATCATGGTTGTACGGCAGCGAAGCATCAGTGTTGAACATTGATGCCATGCTGTCGATGATGATATGACCTTCAAAGCGTCCTGGATAGTCTTAACTTCACTAAATACATTACGACGCCCAGATTCTCTGCTGTTGTGGAGCTCTTAATAGTTTTCCACTAATATGATTGGCGCCAAACTTTTCCGAAGTTTCTGCGAGCAATACCGTACATTTACTCCGGTTGGTGGTCGGTTACCAATTGATGAACCACTCATACAGCAAATCCAGCTACATCCTCAATGCTTGAGACTTCCTGTTAGAGTTTGAATTCATAAATATAAACTAATCAACCCAATTGAAGACTCTTCAGAAGACCGTTGATGAACAGTTTGAGAAGCTCATGCCAAAGAATTATAATAGGACGTTCTCTATAGCTGGAGTTGTGCTCTGATAGTCGCTGTTTCGCCATTAAATGTTTCCTATGCTCGAGGTACATGATAAGTAACAAAAAACATTTTCCGGATTTTAACAGGTGGGCTTCTTTCATAACTTGAGGCATCTTCGACTACTTTGTACAACCATTCAATCTGACGTGCCTGCGATTTGACGCATATCTGTGTGGTCCACACAGTTGGGCAAACGAGAACGTAGGTCTTTGACTGAAACCCGTGCGTCATCACTGAATTATATGGTGCTCACAGCGTTAGCAGTAGTAGAACTTTCCTCGTTGTTATGTGCTCTATGCATTCTAGTAAATAGTTCTGCACGCATGACTAGATGGTAGCAACGGGCAGCCGTCCCAGGCGTTTTGGATGCTACGCGTACCCTGTCGCACGGTGAGCACGCGAGTCATCGTGCATTGTACCTCGGTATTATCAGACTGGTAGATTGCTCCAACATTCATTGAGCAGGTCTTTCTGGTATGTAGTAATTGCCCCCATCATGCATAGTACGCCTTGTCGGCTTGTTGATCATGGTTAGTAGTATCCAGACAGGACTACCAATCAAAGCCCAAATTCGAACGATTGGGATGCGGTAACTGGAACACGAAAACGTAGCAAAGCCGTTGCACGCTCTGGTTAAATCATCATCGCACTGACTTTTGCCGTCGTGGGTGCGCAGCCAGTAGCAGACAGGGGTGAACGAACCGTCAGTTCAACTACGTTATCTGAGTCTTGAAGCTTTGTTCCGCCTAGATAATGTGCATCAATGTGGAAAGACTCCAGAGTACAAGCGTAGCTGTTTGTTATCCTACTTGCTTCGGCGGGCTGAGTGAACCGGTTCTGGAGTTTGGAGGTTGATTTTTCTGGGATTTTTACTGTAGACGGAGGCGCAGAAGTTACAGATAAGGGCAAACAGAGCCGCTATTCTTGGTGACGGAAGTTAGAGAGAGTATCGTAGATCGGATGGAAAGAAGAGGTAAGTGAAAGTTAAGGAGTTAAGTCAATTCGCGCTGCCCTGTAGAGCAAATAACGGGACCCGAATAGTGGCACCACTCGATGGCTGATGTGGCACACAATTATTCTCAGTTGTGAAGTCCATGTGGCCACTGAACACGCCACTTACAATCCAGGGAGAGATACTTGAAGTTGTGGAGCGTCTTAATTATCTTAGAAGTTGTATTAGATCTGATTCTAGTGTGACAGATGAGGTCAATGCACGAATCTCCAAGTCCCGGGTCGCGTTCACTAATTTGAGATGCCTATGGCGTCAAAGTGGTGCATCCCTGAATCTCAAGGGATGTGTGTATCAGGCTACAGTGCGGGATCTTTTGTTATATGGCTGTGAGGCTTGGTTTGTTCGAACAGCAGAACTGAGACGTCTTCATGTGTTCGACAATCGTTGTCTCAGAACCATAGCTCGTGTGGGTTGGTGTCGGTGAATCCGTAACGAGGAAATTAGAAAGCGGGTTTTCGGTTGTGCAACGGGTAATTCCATTGAAGAATGTGTCCAGCACCAGAAGCTGCGTTGGTTGGGACATGTGTTGCGAATGCCAAACCATCGTTTGCCGAAGAGAGTGCCTTTTCCCATCCCCAACTCAGAGCGGCGGAAGCAGAGAAGTGGCCGACCCTTGACCTGGCAAAGAGGTATGGAGATTACGAAACTTTTGGTTGCTGTCGGTGCTACTCGCCTTCCAGGATGGGGACCGCGTGACCCCCACTGCGCCTGGTTGGAGACACTGCAAGATATGGCTGCCAACCGATGTCACTGGCGTTCTTGTTGTCAGTTTCTATCCAGATTGCCTGATTGAGTGTCTGGAGGTGTACGCACCTTCGAATGATTGTAGTAAGCTAGCACTAAGTCCCTTCCCCATCCACCTTTATTCTTTTCTTCACAATAAGGCTTTCAAGTAAATCATGGTTGTACGGCAGCGAAGCATCAGTGTTGAACACCGATGTCATGCTGTCGATAATGATGATGATGATGATGATTTGAAGTCCATGACTGTACACCTGCCGCTGCGGCCAAACGTAGACAAGAGGACAATGGTAGGTCTCAAGAAAAACTTCACCCGGCGGCCTGATCGCAAAGTAGTGCGTGGGTGACGTTATACTGTCGGTGTAGTTTTCTTTTTTTGAACAGCAAGCAGATGTGCATGCTACAAACTGTGTGAGCAAGAGGCTGTTTGTTGGGCTATATCAGTTGTCTAACTTAGTATGAGATGGAATGTCACAATGAAGCCCCTAGTATGGCGCAACGGGTCTTAAAGGTACACATACTGTCAGATCACAATTAGGCCTAGTATCTTTGTGGTGGTAAGCTACCGCTGCGATAAAACAAGCTGAATCATTTTATCGTGATAGAGGGTGATTTGGGTTATGGCAGAGGATATGAGGGAGGAAGTTGACATTATACCGAAATAACGACGCAACTAGAAATCCTATCTCTGGGACTTGCCGTGACGAAAAGCTACTGATGTCGAGGAGAGTAAAAATATGGTGAAGTTAAAACATTCTGCTCATACTGTTTTATTGCTTTTGTTTTTCTACGGATGTCCCGTCCAGCCAGACGAGGGCGCAATGATTTTTCCATCTAATATGGGTTTGATAACCTACGATCGTAAGAGTTATCCTAATAGCGTTAGGCCACTTTACTTGTGTAAAGCCTTTGTCAAACATATAGGCTGAAACCTCGCTCTAAAACAAGGCACGTTTATGAGTCATACTTTTTAGTGCAAATTCACACTAACTGCGGTTTACTGATTGTGCCATAAGTGTCGCTGTGGTCACAAGCTTAGCTCCCCTAGAACTACAAGGTAGTTTTTCGATTATATAACCCGTATATATCCTTTCTGGTGTGAGTAAGCCTCCAATTGCGCATAAATAGACTGTTCATTCTAAGTCGAGTGCCGCGTTTAGATGGACAAAATTGTCTGCCCTGCAACCTACAAATATCAGCTCTAAAGATTTCAGCCTGCCATAACCTTTAAGTTATTGTTGTATCTGTTCAACAACGTCGCGGCTGCTCCTTTTCTAGACTGACTGTGTTGGTCTGTTAGTTTATTCGAGCGTCACCCTGTGTGGGGTATTCTAAAGAAGAGACCCTGTACCAACCACGAAGGTAGTCTTCTGAAAACCTACTGGTGTATTTGGTCCGGTTTTCAGTTGGTGGTGGTACTGCTATAGGGTAAAAAGGAATAAACACCGTTAAAGCTTCAGTATAATAGATTGTTTCTGTCGCCGTCCTACAGAAACCTGCGGTTCTGGGTTGGTTTATGGATTTCCTATTCATTTAGTCGAGTGCCTGTGTTTAGCTTCAATGTATGCCTCGTCGGGGACACTCACAGTGAGATTTGACACCTGTTATCGTTTTTTTCGCACCCTGTATGCTATTAGGTACTGGGCTCAAGGTAACTTGGTGGTTAAGGTCTAGAGAGTCCTTAGTAAAGACCCGAAGACTAGATACTACCAACCAAATTGTTATATTCTCACACGGTTCACCATTTCAAGCCATTCGCTTGTATTTCTTTGTGCTGTCGGGAAACGTACATCCAAACTGTTTAGAGGGGGATCATTGTTCGATCACCAATATTCGGTTGATTTTGTCTAACCAAATTCCGTTGAGTATGTGCGCCTCCATACGCTGTGCTTTCACACTTGTGTTAAAAAAGTGGTGGGATTTATATTTCAGAGATCTGGGTATACTCTAGCCCAAAGCACGTCACGTTGATCTCTAAGTAGTCTAAGCTGATAAACGGAAATAGGTTTCCGATATGTTTTTATTATTGTGGCAGCGATTTGTTTCACCTCATCACATGCTTATATTTATTTCAGCTTGCTTCCCGGTTTTTATTCGCGTTGTTTCGTTTAGTGGATTTGTTCGCGCTACTTCCCTAGTCATGTCGCAGATGAATGCCGTCTCAGACGATTATGACGCCTGTGAGCTGAAGTTTCCGAAAGGTGAGTCTGACAATTCAATGAAGAGACGATAAAATTTTACAGAGTTCGAGAATGCTGATACACTCATGCTTTCGGAAGTAAAACTACTCTTGGAGCACCGGTATGTTTCTTGGCCGTTGTAGACAAGTTTTTTCAACTGTAACCAAGAGTCTCAAGCCCTTCCACTCGTCCGAGTTCTTAAATGCACTGTTGATTACAGCGACAGTTGACTCATCGGTGAATCATTAAAAAAATCATTCAGCTGTAGCACCCTTTCGGTGCCTAACTGCCATGCCACCCGAAGGAGGCAGGAGGGCTGGGATACTGCCAGGTTGCCCAAGCCTAGACAGGGGAAGTCGAGAGGCAGAAGTCGGGTTCGAACCACGGACCTTCCGTTCAGTAAACTCGCGCTCTAACCACTGATCCATCTCGCTCGGTGAATGATTAGGAAGCATCCAGTTTAGCTAAAGTGGAAGAGAGATATTGGAGGCATGAATTGTTTTACGATTGACCTATCTTATGCCTACCCGAGAATAAAATAAGCTACCAAGTCCGCGCATCTGCCTGGTCTATTTTTACTTCTTCTGTTTGCACGCATACCCAAGGGTTCGAAACCTGGTGGCTTTGTCGTATTTTCTGAGGTCAGACTTCGTTTGTAAAACGAAAATAAAACGAGCAACAATTTGCTAATAACGTTTCGATTAAATACTTGGCCTGACCCCAGGACAGCACATAAATTTTGGCGTGTGCTTTCGTAATGCAAGCGTTTGTCTGATACTACTAGCTTAGAGAAGCACGACGTGAAGCAGTGACGTAGCAAGAGACGACACGAAAAAAGAAGTGTAACCATCTTAATCTGATAAACATCTGCTTCTCGATTGATTTCGCTAGTTACCTAGTTCTCACTTACGGTCAATTTCATCACATGCGTCCAGCAGCCGGTTAACGCCTGCTACAATTCGGAGAAACCGGTTACCGAATATCTGAGGACATTTGAGGACTTCAAATCGGTCTTTCAGTTACTGCCATAGAGAACTGCTGTCACAGCTGTTTCATACACCAAAGGTAGCGCGAAGTTGGCAAATGTTCTTTGTGTCTTGGTGATGCGTGTGCTGAATTCACCTGTCGCAGCGCAGTCACGGCTTAGGCAGCTGCCAGGATAAATAAACCCATCAACAGTGTCAAGCTCCCCACTCTGAGTTTTCAAAGGGATAAATAGGAGTGGGAAATCCTGGAGTAAGACCTTGAACTTTGAAGATGCAAACTCAATACCACCTTTGATATTCGATTTAAAGTATTTTGTGCAGACGCACTTTCGTCAAATAACAGAATAATGTCATTCACATAATTTAAATCCGTCACTGTTCCTGCAGGTATGATTTCGGCACCCAGGTTCGTGATCAATGCATCCCCTACCTGGTCGAGCTCCTGTCCGGTGCACTCGGACCTAATCTCGCGTGCTGAGGTCAGACGTCTCTCTATTATTGTAGCTGGCAGTCGCGTTAGGCTTATACCCATATGGTTGGAGCAGTCGCTTCGGGTACCTTTTTTGAATAAAGACACTGATTTTTGTCAGCTTGTTGAAACGCATTCTTGTTCCCGAATCAGGTCAAATAGCCTGACCAAGGCTAACAACAAAGACTCCTTGGATAACGGTAGTGGAAGCGCGTCTGGCCCTGCGGCTCTATAACGCTTCAAAGTGGACAGGCATATTAGTACTGATCGGTTCGCAGGTCACTGACGGCGGCTGGATTTGAGCGAGCACTCAAGACGCTAGTTCGTGTTTTATATTAAATTTCCAGTATTGTCTTTGATGATCTCACTTACAACTGGTTTTCGCGGTCCCGTATTGTATATCAGCTGAGGCAGTTTCCGAATTTTCCCAGGCGAATTGGCTCCCTCCATTTCCATATTCTTTTGATTCCAAGAGGCTTCTCTACCCGCACACAGACTGTAATTGAGCTGGCGTCGAAAAGCCCTTCTGGTTGAATTGTGCTCAATGTTTGTAGGAGTACGATGTCTTGCATCGGGAAGTGGCATTCACCGCTCTGAAACAGCACGTAAGGCCAGACTGCCCGCCTTACGAATGAGGGGAACTGTCTCGTTCCAGTTACGATTGGCATCTCCTTGAAACTGCATAAGCTAGTCCGATAATATTATCTAACCTTTGGATCAGAAAGTTCTTCGATGACTAAATGAAGAGTTTGTTTCAAGGTCTTCATGGGAACTTATCGAAAATGTACACCGAATGAGAGTATGGTCTAAATCGATGTGGGTAGTCCAGAAAGATCAACAGCCAATACTGGAGCCGCACCATCGAGTGCTAAACACCATGTGGTCAGTCTGGCTCCATGGTTATCCATCAATGGGAGGGTGCTAGGTAAAGCAAGGGGAGTTCATTGTGTCCGAACCCAGTACTACTGAGGAACACCAAGTCGAACAGGCGACCGATTCGCACTCCCAACGAATTGGGACGTCTTGCTTGTTCAGTGAGGTCCCTGCTGACCTCCAGGTTTCCGCCACTCCGAATTGGGTACGAAAACCAACACTTTTCTCGACAGGCGGTAACTCACCATTCCTAACACAGTCCAGCCACCTTATCTTGGATTTCTTGGTGCATTCTTTGAGTGTGATACTGTTCGCCTCACCAAAGGCTCATTTCCTGAGCACGCCGTTCCGAATTCGCTGGTTCTGTTACTTTTTCTGGTAACAGTTTATTCTTCACATTCGCATATCGATGGCAGTTATCACCAGGGACAGCAACACACCATCGGTGGAAACTGACGCTCAAATGTCATAAGCGTTGTTGAAAAGCTTTGCTGCAAACACTTCCTGTGTTCACCTCTTCATCCCGCACGATCCATCACAGTTGTGTCCATCCCAAAGGCGTTGTTACCCAGTTTGCCGACGAGATCGCCGACGTTCATTTCATTGAAATCTCGAAGTCTTCTCTCTACTCACAAAATTTAAGCAATATGTTTTAAAAGGGAATCGTCCCACAAGGTTTTATGAACTTTCCTGAAAGGCCTAAGCAATATCAGGTCGCGCGGTATGAATGGATACCCGTACAACCCACACTTCCGTTATGCGACATGTGGCTCAAAAGCTGTTCGAAGTGAGCTCATAGTTCCAACTATCCTTCAAAACTTGGTAGATTCTCATTGTGAACAAATTCCAGAACTGAAGTAATCCTGCAATACTTCTGGTCCCTCAAATAAACCATATATAATCATGTTATTGATTAACCAATGACTCTCAAAGGCTTTCTGATGCCTTAAATTATCGTAGGACCGTATTGACCATATTCAATGCCTGTCGCTTTCCAACAGAATAAAAAACAATTGAAATATTAATAATTGAAGTCTTATTAATAATAATAATTAATAATTTGTGATGTGTGGCCCATTTATCATGTAACCATCCATCTTTTTGTGTAGCAAGGAGCAAAATGAGTCTGCGACCGTGCATGAACTCGAACTATCACAAGCATTTACCAAGACTTTGAATTACGCCACCCAGTTGTCAAGATTCAACAACAGAGAAACAATCGAAAGTGTGCGAAGGTAAACCTCCATTTTGACCTGACCGTTCTTATTTCTGTGTGCACAGCTTATTGTCCCAGAAGCGGTTCCACGGATTCGAGCTGGCTGCGATTGCCAACCTGTTGCCCGACACCGCAGAGGAGGCCAAAGCTCTGATTCCTAGCCTTGACAGCTCACGGTTCACTGATGAGGAGTTACAACAGTTGTTGGATGAAATACAATCAAAGCGAAGCTTCCAGACCTGAAGGAAATTGCTGATTAGATTTGTATATATTGTGAATACATCTGCTATACATCATTGGGGCTGTTATCCAACCATATTACTGGAATTAGATCGATTCAACACAAAAGCATTGCATCAAATTGTGAGGACAGACTGAACGCTGGTCGCGTCTGAGATATCACTTGATAGCGGCGAACCTTGCGACAAATGTATCGAACCCAGTCGATCGACAAGTACACTTTTTGGGCACCAAATAACTGATACGTTCAGAAAACAGGGTCATAATTGGACTTTTTTTGAAGAACCGACAGACAGTACTTCAGATGTCTCGCGCGTAGATATCAGAATCGTAGGTGAGCAGTTACTCCCGTAATGTTACGTATAAATGGTAGATAACAAGATGAACTCGCAAATAAGGATTGGCCTATTTAGTCGTCAACGATACACGAATAAAAGCCTATCAGAAATGAGGTGAGAGTGGTCAATAGAAAACTGAACAATTACTGCGTGAAGGTATGCGTACAAAAAGAGAAAAGTAAAGCACAGAAACTACGTAATTGAACAAAACGCCAGTGCTATTTTAGGTACAGCCCAATGGATACACCTTCAAAGAATTTCAAAATATCTTTGGAGGAAACGTAACCTCTTGGGACGGAGTGAATAATAACAACCATTGTTTGTGTCTGTTTACTTGACTGACAAACACTCTGTTCTCTGTGTCTTTTGCAATAGCATTTGCAGGATTCTGATGAGATTTTCGACTTCAACGAATAAATGATATGAGGTACCACGCAAGTCCATCTGTGAGTCTATGGAGAATGTGAATAACGATCCCCAGCTCCAGTTACTTGAGTTGTTGCATGCAGGAGAAAAGAACCATGAATATAATTAGGTGAGGAAGACGTAAGCCACTCACTAAAAGTATACATAGTTGACGCAGCACCGGCATGCGCATATAGGTTGGTATCAGGTTCATGTGGTGATTGGGGACGATATCCGATCAGAACCTCTCTGGCTGAAGAGGATGCGTTTTTGTCATGCTAGACAAATTATATTTCGGGCACACCAAAGTGTGCTTCAATCGATCACCCCAACCTAGGTTATTACTGCCAGGTTTTTCATCGTGCCATCTGACTGCACATCTAATCTGCATGAGTTAATTTGGCTGCGCAGTGCAATTGAGTGGGACTTTCGAATTTAGACGGTATGTGTCAACCGCACGTTTCTGTTACACGGTCGCAGGATGGAATAGTTAATGTAGTATGGTTGTTGTTGGTTAGTGGATGAGGCCACAGTGCTCACAAACTGGGGAGGTCGTTAAGCTTAGTGTATGCTACACCTTCGCAATCCTTCGACATAAACATAAACCTCAAGCTCATGGGCTTGAGGTTGCAACACCAAAGAATTGTGCGTGAATTTAATAGCGAATAATCAGTGTAATACAAGTGAGGGCTGAACGATCGATTGTCGCACACAGTGGCTTCGTTTTTATATGTCCTAAGAACTTTGGTTGAAAAGTATGCTACGATTGACGTTACTGGGTCAAAGGTGGCTTTGCGCGGAGATCTCAAGCAGAATACTCCCACAGTGAACTAATTCCAATCTCTTTCGAATGTGCAAACCACTTTTGTATGGAAGCTAGTGGCTTGATGACCGATGATCGAACGGTGTAATTTACTGCCAGGGCAAAACAGTTGAGAACTTGGTGGTTGTCAACCTGTCCTATTTTCCAGTTTTACTGCATTCGATCCGTACTGTAAGTGTGTGCCGGTTTTTACCAACCATTGAACCAGGTTCTCGCAATCGCTATTGCTTTGTGCACTCTTCTCTACTTAAGACCTATTACCATTCTCCTTTTACATCTTTCCCTGAATGTTCACTCCAATAGTAAACTATACTACTAAACTCTTCCTTGTATCACTACATGGAGGTTTTACGGACTGCTGTTAAGTGAAGTTCCAAAAATTAGTATGAGGTCTAAAGCTTTAATTCAGGAACGTTGCTATCACGTAGAGGTGTGCAACCATGGGAGATGAGTGTAACGAGAATGCGAAAATGGTCGATAAGTCAACAACAGCTAGCATAAAACAAATAAACATGAGTGTCACGTGCCTTGAACGAAATGTTGAATGAACTCAGTGTCCGTGCCGCAGGAGCTTGAGTCTGCGAACCGCTGGTCTCCACTTCCTGAAATTACTAATATAGAGGAAATTCTTCACTGATTGAGACTCACTTAAGCCAGTTGGCGAAATAAAGCACATTCAAGCCAGGCCAACACGAATCTGTAGTAGTGATTAAGAAATCAGATTTTGAACTTGACAATCAACCTGGGCCAATAGCAAAGTTTATTGCCAATGTGGCTTGTTTGTTCGGAAGTAACCCGCTTTCGGGAACCACAAATTGTTTCCTCTTGTTATTGCCTTAAGCGATGTTCGCAGTGGATAAGGCTTTCTGCGCCGTAAAAATACTTTTCCTGTCAAGGGTTCAACAAGGCTCAATTGGCACTCAGAACTGAACAAAAGCAGACAGCATAACTGACTGGAGTGATTTTATTGTGTGACCTTGAAAGTTTGAAATCTTGGATTAACCCACAAACAGCAACACACTTAAGGGAGTATTTCAATACTTTCCCGCAAAATCATGGTAGTGCCCGAGAAAAGCCTCAGGTAACACCAATTCCGAACCTTTTCCCTCGGTTGATCATGTGATCTTCCAGTAGCAAAAGTGTTTAACGGGTTGTCATCGTCATCATTATCAGCTCTAAGGACGGCGTAGTTGTCGTACAGTGGTTATAGCTGCCACAGTTTCGTCCACCAATGATTTGGGGAAGTGGGTTAGGTAGTCGCGCATTGGAGGCGGTATTGGATATAATTGGTGCGCAAATACAGGGTTGCCGGTGGACTTTCAAGTGGGTAGATTTGGAAGGCAGCTATGCATTGATAGCAATAGCTTGGGTGCTCGAACGCCATTGAGGGCGCGACTGACAATGTCTCCAACCATTGATGTATGCACCCTCGTAATCCTCTGAAGCTGTCACCTTGACGTGATGGTCAGGCTTAGATGCTGGAATGATTCCGCGGGCTACACTGGCTGGAACTTCGTTCCACAAGGTTCAACCATGCCAGGAAGGCCAAAGGGGAGCAGTCAGGCCAAGAGCAGCGAGACCCCGTACTACGAGTAAGCATGCTACAAGGCGATCTGGGGGTAAAGTCGTACTGTCCTCTGCGATAGGAGTGTGAAGGTAGTAAGATATTTCCCCCAGGCAACCAGCATGTCCATGTTCATGGAAGCAGCGATGCTGCCTTCCCCGAGGAAGGACGGGTTAGAAAAGTTCAGGCTCAAAAACCGCACACTCCGATCGCCAAACGGTTGACCGTGACCGCCGGCGCATTATCCAATACGGTCGAACTAGTTTTAAAACCAAAGAGTCCGGTGCTGCTCAAAAGGCACGTGCTGTGCGCAGCCGCGTCAGGAGTGAGACAGTAATGCCCTACTCCCTGTGCCCTCGGGTTAGGCCAACCCCCTGCAGACGAGCAGGTCAGACTATTAAGTCACCGCCTCCGGGCAGGGTCCTCAAAGAAAACCACACCGTCCGCTGCTTCACAGATCAGACTTTTGAGTCAGAGGCAAGGGGTACGGTCCCCGAACCCGTAGAGCGATATGGTTCGCACCGCAGCACTGTAAACTCAGCTCATCCGTCAAGGGTCGAGCTTACAATGCTGCGGTGCGAACCATATCGCTATACGGGCTCGGGGACCGTACCCCTAGCATCTGACTCAAAAGTCTGTCCCGCGAGGTAGTGAGAGGATGTAGGGCTTTGTTCCGGCTTGCAAGGCTTCCGCAAACACCTGTTCTTCTGATACCTCTCCTACCGTGAGCCCCCGCTAAATAGGACGTGTAAAGTACAGATTATATGGGACATGTGGCTCGCCATATTTCGACATCATTTATTATTTTTTTTCGATAATATAGACATGACATATCGCCCCTAACCTGTTTTCATCACCATATTAGTCCAACTTTTGATGAATTCGTCGAAACCTGGGACTTATCTGGGTCGTTTATCCTTTAATCGCAAAGCAGTTGTCAGTCTGGCTTGCTCATCGTTAGTCAGCTTGACGAAAAACGCCCATACAATACAGCATTCTCTATGCACTGGAGAATAGTCAAAGTGCATGAGTTTCAGTCTAAGCCTGGATGCATTTAAAGCTAAATGCGCATGCAGCTGAAATCTTCCAGTTCAGAGTACGGATATCGACGTGTCTGAAGCTGTCTGCTTTGGATCAGCCTTATCTGTGTTCCATACGAGGCTCATTGGCCTGCTAGCCCCTAGGTCCCGAACGATGACGTTAGTCTTGTTCGTGACTTGAGATCCTGGAACAAACACAGTAGCGTTGTTTCTTGTGCTACACCGACAGATGGATGAGCAGTTCTTATCCAGTTTTCTTTTTCGCGATGTTAAACTCTGGTTGTCTTTTTATTTTCCCTGTAGCAAGGAATAAATATGCATATATAATTGACCCTAGGTGTCAGGTGTTACGACAGACATACCTCTACATGTGGCGAATCCAGATCGACACGAATTGGCACATGGCACAGCTGAACTGCTCACGTCTGAACAGGCGAACGTATTCACGCCTGAGCGATGTGATTGGTAGGCCCGACCCCACGAACGACGAGAGAGTACCTGTCTTCATTGTGACGATCGGTTGACCCACCTGTCAGGACATCCCAGTCAGGTAGCACCACAGACGCTTGAAACCCGCTGGACAATTTTTGATTTTATTGTGGGGGGTTGCGGGATATGCATTGTTCATATTCACATCACTCTCGTCTGAAAAGTTCTCCTGTGCCGGCGTAATTATTCTGGTGTACCAGAGGAGTGGGGAATACCAGTCGCATCGCTAAAGCATGAACACGTTCGTTTGTTCAGACGTAAAAATTCAGATGCGTCCAGCGTGCGCTGATGGAGTAGGGGTGACAAACTTGCCTCGCATGTCAGATATCCGGAGTTCAAACCCCGGCAGGGCCGTAGAATATGCCCTGCTGATGAGCTCCAATAAGAGCGAAGCTCGCGTCCAGTGCTTCACTTCCCACTGGCGTGAACTCACCAGAATGATTGTGCCAGGACAGGAGGACGGCTGTTCAAACGAGAGTGATATGAATGTGAACTATAAATACCCCGCAATCCCCCACAACAAAATCTTATCTCGCTTGAGAAAAGCGGGCGGTTTCCTTCAATTCGGTTATCTGACATCTGACTCAATTTTAGACTCCGCGCCTCGTCAAAAGTCTGGTTGTGCAAGTAATAGCTTACTAAAGATTGTTTTGGCGATGCAAATGGTCCAAATAGGATAAACGTCCTCTCAGTGATGTTGAACGTTCTCCTTTGGCTAACCGTATAGGCACACTGCAACAACTTCCGGCCGTCTTCCACTCACTCAGGAACACTGATTAAACAGAATACTTGTAGCTGACTTAGGCTCACCAGATCTCGCCGAACCGGTGTCGGTTGACAGTGAGTTCCACAACCGCAGCTCTATTCACGTTCCGTTCTTTGTAGTCTTTACACAAAAGTCGTTTTTTTGGAGCAGCTGTTACCGCACTAGTTCATAGACAAACCGTGGAATGCCAGATAACGACAGTTTTTTATGGGAAGAAAATCAGCCACAAAACTCTGACGTATTGACTGTTGTGCCTTTGTGCAAATTCAACATTTTAGTTGGTCGATAACTATTGAATTCAATCCGTGCGAAAAAAAGGGGTCAATGAATTTCAGAAATATCTGAATACTGGGATAAACAATCCAGGTGGATAATTTTTGAACATGTTTCAAATTTTTTTTGACTGAGAAAACCAAACCCTCTCTAAAGAGAATTTTCTGTACGAGACTGTGATTTTGGTCGGTTCCATAGATGCTTTCTCTGAGGAAGGGAAGCATTGTGGATCAAGGTAATCAAAACGGTGAAATCTACCAGAATATTATCTCCGATGAGTCTACAGCATTAAGATAATTGTCTCGATTGATAACTCTGGATCCCAAACAAAGTGAGATGAGTTATACAGCCAAATATGAAACATGCAGCCTATAACATTGTTCAGCAGAGCAGACCCTAGGATGAAAATGTATAAGCCTGGTGGGTGGAAGACCTTCTAACCATGAGGAATACAATTTTCGTGTTTGCTCCAAGGTAGTTCTGAGACATTTAACATGGTGACATTTAGAGTTACATTTTTTGTTAACAGAGGCTGAACTCATGTGCATGGCTGGCATGAGGTTAGTGATTGTGCAGACGTAATTCGGTGTGTTCAGGTTAAGAAACTACGGTGACAACCAGTGTTGAAGTTCGACCAGGTCATCCTGAAGAAAGACTAGACGTGCGGAATTAGAGATCCAGGTACTAGTGATATGTTTGTGTGTGCTAGCTGTGAATGGTTCGGTTGTCGAAGGATTCCTAATGAGATGAAAGAAGAGCACCTTAGAAGAGGCTTGAACTTATGATCATTATAAGCAGTAAATTGTCTGGGGTTGGTGAATATTTAGTGAAAAACAATTGTTCGTCTTTGCTGATTCCCACGGAGTCCATGGGTTGAGTGATACCAGCACCTTCAGACGAACTTCCACGAACTAATCTGTATGAAGTCTGAATGGTGGAACAATGTGGTAAGTATTGATTATCGTTCTTTGGATATCACCGTCGTGTAAAAATTTGTGTTCAAAATGTCATAAGCTGGCTACATGTGAGCTTTTAAAGCTTTAAACACGACTTGATTATGAGCCTGATTCTGAAGCCAAATGAAATCGCAACTTAGACTAATTAAGTCAGATCCAGATAGCCCCCGGCCTTCTGAACAGATCCCACGGGTCAGATTTCACTGTAACGACCCAACTTCATCTTTTCACGGGAAAAAATGCACATCAGTAAGACCTAAGAACAGCTCTGGGGCCCAGAAAATTGTATTTGGTGAACGAAAGTAATTCCGCCTATCTCATTTAGCCTTCTCGAAGCATTGTTGACTATCAGTTTGTGCTCGGTTGTCAGTGAGACTGAAGTGGTAAACTCAAAACTAAATGAAACTATTCTCATATTTCCCAAAGAACAACTTAAAACATCTCAGACCCAGATAGTTGTGACGCTACAAGTAGGATTAATGCTCTGATATTCAGAGGTAAATTTTCTCGGAATTATATCCACGACTGAATCGTGACAAAAGTTGTTAAGTTTATTAACCAGGAGCCTGATGGATGACAGTGAGATAAGTCTGCTGGTTCTGTGTAATCCCATTTCCAGCATGTGAACGTTTGTCAGCCATAATGAATAGCAACACCATGTATCTCGTTACCACTGATAAAAATCGCAGTGATTTTATTTTGCACAGCAAACTAAACAAGGGTTACATCCGTAAGATTATGTAATACCTTATAAGCCATTTTCATTTCGGTGACTAATGACCCAGATTATAAGACTATGGTAAACTCATATTGCACAGTTGTAGGTTTTTCACAGCGATAGGGGTTTCTTGTCTTTCTGCGTTCTACATGTACAGATCTGCCAATAATGATTGAAATTCGTTGCCTGACTCCCTAAATCAGGATAGTGCTACAAATTAGAAACTAGACGAACAGGGCCGCGGCGGAGACAAAATGCGAACGAGATCTATTAGAATATTGCTGAATCCACATAAGCTTAGGCACGTTTCGGAGGTTTCTCAATTATGATGAGGCGAAACGACCGCCACCGCCCGAAAACCGTCCTGTTAAAGACCTCATCAGGTCACTAACGCGGGCCTTTCAAATGTATGCTCGCACAAGTGAACTAGGATGATCGTTGCTATGTGGGGTTAAATAAGGTGGTACGTGTGAAATTGGCTTTCATGTTTCACGTGACTTGAGTCGCATAAATCAAGGACAGCAATTGAGTGCAACCATAATGAATACAATGCGTACATTACTCCGCCAAATCTGTTCATTCCCTACAAATACATGCTCACCTAGCGATGCATGTAACCCGCTTCGCTTATGTTAGATTCGTTGAGTGCTTACAAACCCAGGCATGTAGAAAGTATAACACCTCTTTCTTTCGTGTAAATTCACGTCAAACTGATTCACCCAATCCGCTCTCATGTTCCGAGAACGTGTCTTTTTCTCATGTTTATTCTTCGAAATCTGTTCGACCTATTTTGGGACGTTTGACACCATCTAACCAGACTTTGTTCTATGGGTTTGTTAAGACACCTGAGTGGAGCAATTCCATCTCGGAAGTCATCGTCATAGGTGTTCTATCCTTTGGGCCCGATATAAGGCTACTATTTCTACAAATTTTGTGAGGTAGTATCTGGGATGGCATGCAGTATGCCTGGTGAGGTGGAACATATCACTGCATTAGTCTCCTTTTTGCACATTCCAGCAGAGCAGTTCATTATTCATAGGGACGACTTTATCTTCCGCTTTCCTTATATCCTAATTATCGGCCGGAACCCTTACGTCCAACGGTTTAGTTTGCTTATGAGTTTGATTATGAGCGCCCCTGCTTATCAATCGGCTTGACAATACGGAAATGAGTAAATTATGTGTCTGTTTTGTAAATTTCCGGATGTTTATGGCTCCATGCTTCAGATTCCGGTCACCCCGGTCACTTTGAACTCACCCTAGTGTGTGTCATGATGGTTGGGGATCCGCCTTCGTTATACTCCAGTTGATATCTAATGTTGCCATCACCCGAAGCTGTTGTCTATCCCTTGAACAACATCTGAGCCCGACTTTGATTGACTTTGATTACACAAGCCTATAATTCTGAGATTAGAATCGCTGTATATAGATAAATCCACACACATATTGTAAAATTTAACCTCTTTTAAGCGATGAAGAAGTTTTAATTTGCTACGGTCTTGGTGGATTCTTGATAACAGATAGATTAGCCTGAATTATCATGGACGTTAACTGATTTACCACACTTACGTAAGCTAGGGCAAAAGGCTTGTCCTCAAATTAAAAACAGTAAGCCTCTAGGGCATCTGTACCGTATGCTCAGGCACGACCCTGGAAGTGTTTGGGCGGAACGGAGTTACCTAGGTGATAATGACCCCAAATATGGACCCAGCAAATTTGAGACTGGTCTAGTATTGTGCTGAAATTTCACTACACTGAATTTGTTTGAGTATTTCAGCCCTATAAATACTCACAAAACGGCAATTACATCTGGCTTTTCACAAAAATGACTGTTGGTAAAACGCCATCGATCGGGACTTCAAACATCACACCACATCTTGGATCGCGGTGTGAAGTGGTCAAAAGTTAGGTGGGTTTTCTGTCAAGCTTCTCATGTTGACAACTAAAACAAAATACACCACAGACTGGAAGAGCAGTTAATTTTCAACGTCAAGTCATCAGGATACTATGCGACACAAGGACACCGGAGAACGGGCACCGTATAACATGGCTGTCTTCGGGTGGAATAGTCATCAAGCGCCAGATGGCATGCACTGAGCGAGATTCGTAACTGCAAATCAAAGACTTGGTTGTCTTGCTTGTGTTGACCAGTGGTTTTCGAACTTTTGGCTTATCGTCCCATTTCACCTTTTGGTACGACGACACCGTCCCTCATTTCATTTGATATATTCCGTGTACGATAAAAGTAGAACAGTCAAAACAAAAGATTTACATGATGATTCCACTTCAACATAATCGTTCAGCTATAGCACCCTTTCGGTGCCCACCTGCCATGCCACCAGAAGGAAGCACGAGGGATGCGATACTGACAGGTTGTTCAAGCCTAGACAGAAGAAGTCGAGAGGCAGAGATAGGGTTCGAACCACGGACCTTCCGGTCAGTAAATTTGCGCTCTAACCACTGAGCCACCTCGCCTCACTTAAACATAATGATGTTTCCTGAAAGAGGCTACTTCAAAAAGGACTACTGCTCCTCCAGACTACCCAACAGCATCCATTGTGAAGCATATGCCAAGAATAGATCAGTGCTTCCAACGAAACCTAGTAATAACTTTCACCTATGATAGTCCCCCTTGTGGGATTACTGTATACGAAAAAAATAGTCTCTGCTACAGATGGTCTGGCGGATGGATGACGGCTTATGGATATCAGTTTTCCAAGTGAGCAATTGACGATACCAAATCAGATACCAGATCAGACGGTATGATAACTCAAGGAACATTGCCAGCCAGAGTAGATCATGTGCCTTTGGTATACTGCAAGCTGTTGTTGACTCCGACGGTATATGCTGTGACCACAAAAGTTGTAATAACGCCTAATCTGGACAAGTACGCTTCGTAATCAAGTCCATCCAAGACGCCAAAACCACGGAAAATATTGCTGCCAATTCC
>SJOL01009319.1:1196076-1232934 GCA_004794785.1 Opisthorchis felineus | reverse complement strand
ATGAGGCGGCCTGTGTGCAGCACATTCAGTTGAAGAACATCATAAACGAGAGACTCACTTGAGTCTCCCGTGAAAACCAAATTGATTTGCAAATGAGTGTATTTGTCGAGTGTACAATGCTGTTCAAATTCCCACCCTTTCGACTCGTCATAGCAAACAAATTAGCGACGCCCTTGATTAGTAAGTACTATTTACAAGGGTAATAGTGACGGATACTCGTAGTCAATTTGCTTCAGTAAGCCAAATAACAAGTTGAGGGTTATGACGACCATGACAAGCCATGACAACCGACCTAAAGCGAGGTGGTGGTTGGTCTTCAGTGCTGGGATATGGAGGTAAGAGAAAGTGCTTGCAGAATGGGGTACGTCTGCAGTTATTCCGGTCTTCAAAAAAGGGTACGCAGACGCTGTGTAGAAACCACCGTGGCATCAGCCTAATGGCTGTGGCAGCGAAGGTGCTCTCCGGTCTTCAAAGGCTGACTGAACTCATTGAGAGACAGATCCGTGAAAACTAAGCTGAATTCCGTCCTTCAAGAGGATACATTGATCATATTTTCACCCTCCGACAGATTCTGGAATAGCGACACTGCTTCCAGTAACCAACAATGGTTGTGTTGCTTGACTTGAAAGCTGCCTTCGACTCTGTGAACCGCCAGACACTATGGAAGTGTCTACGGAGCAAAGATGTCTCCCATAAATTACTGACCGTCATTAAGGCGCTGTACACCAACTCCCGCGAACGCATGGAAGTCTACGGGAAGCTCTCGCCTGAGTTCACCACATCAATTGGTGTCAGGCAAGGCTGTCCTCTTCCACTTTTTTCTGTTTAACTTCGTCACTACGACTATGGAAGACTCAGTACCAGCCTCTAATACCTGTGGGGTCGAAGTGCTCCCCAGGCCTTCGCTCACAGACATCGAGTACGCAGACGACATAGCTCTTCTTGGATCTGACACCGTGGTAATGCAAACAATATTAAATAATCTAAATAATTCTGGCTCACGGTTTGGCATGCACTTCAGGCCTACAAATTGTGAAATGCTGCTGCACGACTGCGTGGGCTTCGGCGCTAACCTCATGCTTGCGGATGAGGCGATTGAGGTAGTAGACAAATTTGTCTACCTTGGCAGTTGTATCAATCCCGGTAGTCTCATGAAAGATGATATTTCCATCCGGATCGGGAAGGCCAGAGCAGCTGAAGTACGTCGAATGGTTTACGGAAGAAATAACTCACCTACGATAGATGGACTGACCACACTGCATAGATTGCGGTGGCTTGGCCACGTGCTCCGTATGTCAGTCGACCGACTTCCTCGAAGGGCTCTTTTCGCGCAACGAGGCGAAGGGTGGAAAAGAGCCAGGGGAACTCAAACAATGACTTTGCAGTGAAGTATGGAAGCCATTACCAGCAAACTCAGCTGCTCGGTTTACTGCCGTCTACCTGGATGGGGACCTGGAGATGGGACACATCAATGATTGGAAACCCTGTCAGACATGGCCTAGTCGGACCCTCAGTGGCGCTCGTGCATCCGAGCTTTTGCCATCAGTGCATAGCTCCCTTCCTAATCTCCCCAGTTAAAAGTCCTCTGACAACCCTGTATTTGCACATCAACTGTATCAGCTACCGCCTTCAATGCTCAAATATCTACACACCTCACCAAATCATTGGTGAACGAAACTGTGGCAGCTACAACCACTGTACGGCAAGTACACTGTTCTCAGAGCTGACGATGATGGCAACAAACAATGAGGGAAATGACTAACTAAATCAGCAGTAAACAGATTTTGCTGCTTATCCATTATCGGTAAATCAGAACGCAGTGTAGAAAACAAATTTCCTGAACAAAAGTTCGATTCGCGTGGACCCCATGATTACGTAGAAAGTAACCACTCGTGTCACCTCATTGGTTTCATTTGGTGTGGTAAGCCGCACACGGTGTTTTGCAGCTATAACCCAATCATGGAAAAAGTGCACTATTCGTCCACAGGTTCCAATACGAACCCAGTAACCAGCACCATATTGAGTTTAAGATTACCAGAAGCGGGAGATTTAGCTCGGATTTGGTTGAGTCTCCGTTAAAACCAACTCAGTGTGCAAATGGGTGCAGTTACCGGCCACGTCTAATTGGGGTTCAGGTAGAACAATAAGATTGACGGACACTCGGGGACTGCGCCAAACTGATTAGCCCTAAGAAGGGTGAAGCCGGTGGCTGTCTAAGTGTTTTCAGCAACTTTGTGAATAGTGTTCCTTTTAGGAACCCAATTGTCGTACATTACGATGGCCAGGAAACTGAGGAAGCCCAAAACGGATTGTAATGCGTTTGTCCATTAGGCCGTGTTTCAGTTTCACCCTCCACATATCATTCAAACCTAATAAAATTCGATCCATGTTGTTCTCAGAATGCCCGTTCACTTTTTCGCTGAACTATTCGTCGACGCGTTTGTAAAACGTACCTTAAATTTAGCGCCAAAATGATTGTTAGAACTCAGAAAGCGGAACGAAATAGGTGAATTGTAGCCTATTCCTAATGACATCAGGGGACGTCATGTAAACAGTTAAAGAGCTTTTGGTTTGAAAGATGATATCTGGAATCGATCAGTTACACTACACTTGGTGTCGAGGACTACAATCTTCAGAACCTACAAAGATTTATCTATCGTTTTCGTCGTATTATTTATCTTTGACTATTCACCATGAAATTCTATTGGTGTTCAGTGAAAAGATGGATGCGAGTTGAAAGTAAAACATTATAATAAGTTCATCAAGAAATAAGTGATGTTTATAAATTGATATATGGACGCAATATTGGCTGTTTGAATATACTCACACAGCCATTCAATAAGAGTCAATAACTCGGTGAGTTTAAAACACTGATTGGAATGAAGTAACCCATGGAATGATGTAGTTCTAATCTGTCGTTTTGTTGTAAGCGGATCCATAGAGTGTTAGTTGCAACGGAGGTGCGTTCCGGCTTTCAGGCCCGTGGATCCAAAATGCTTTGTGTAACAATCTGAAAATATGCAGCAAATGACAACAAAGTTCACATGCAAAAACGAGGAATCAAGAAAGGAGCGATTAGATGGTAGCAAAAACGAAAGGAGGTCCAGTGTTCCGACATTACGGTACTCTTCATCAATAACTAGTTCGAAAACTACCTAGTGAATTCGGCCACATTGCGGAGGCAGTCCCAATTCGTGAAGCAGTCCTCTATAAGAACGATATAATAAATTAGCCGCAAGCTATCCGTTCACCACCATGCGGTCGTATTGGAGATGAAAGTCATTCCAAAGTGAGTCTCCAGATTGAGAAGAACGGATGGCGGAGTACTATCCAGTTCTACCCACCAGTGTCAGGCGAAAGGCTGTATAATTCTTTTGGAAGTGAATTTATGCCGAAAGCATGTGGCCTTCATTTATGAACGTGAGTAACGTTTACCGAGAGACTGTCATATACGGTGTCCAGTAAAACGAACCAGTTTAAATCCCAGTGAACTAAAGCAACTCGGTTACCCTAAAGCCTCTCTCTAGTGTACTTAATGACGATGTTTCGATGCTCAAGACATACGAGTCTCACTATGATTGATCGTTTATGTGACCTTTATGTGGTCAACTGTAGCAGTTGCCCTGATAGTGTACCTGGCTATTTTTCATTGGCGATCGAAAACTCTAAAGCTTATCCATCGACCTGAACGAAGGGCGGGAACTTACTAAATGAAAAAGATAGCTTCTAACGAGTAGATCGATTCCTAATCAAAAGATAAACAAAGATAGGGAGTGATTCACGCTATAAGCAACCGTAGGATTGGCAGAGTAACCCGACTGCTCGTGAATATTCAGGCTGTTTTAGTCTAAGTGATCTTCAGCCCTCAGGTGCACGGTGCCTTTCACTCTTTCTGGGGCTTGTAAGGTAGATGAGCGGCAAGCTGGTCAGAAGACCATTTGGCCAGAACAGCTTTGTACCTAAGGCATTGGTAACAAAAGCCGACACAATTACAGACCTGGCTCAAGACGAAAAAGAGTGATGGTACGCATGACAACGGAACGAATGATGGTGATCTTGAGGATGGTGATGACAATAACAGTGAAACTGATAGAGATAATGATGCTGATGACGGTTATGATGATGAAGACACCAGCGGAAATGAGGGAGGAAATGTCTATGATCACGTAGAATAAGAAGTGGAGTAGAAGGAAAGCAGCGACGAGGGCGATTATGGTACTACACAGACCACACAATAGTCTCCTCCACGGTGGCAAATAGTTTAAATCCATATTTCCGTTAACAACACCAGAAAGGATATAAATTATCCCTGTTGAACAACCCTAGAAATAGGTGTTTCGAATGACGCGCTAAAGTGAGCTATCTTTGATTCGCCTAAACTTCCAGCTTAACGGTGCAAAGCTCATGTTACTCGAATGGTTTTCTGAAAACATTTTAGTAGGATAAGTGATAAAGGCAACTTTATTAAGCCATGAGTTCATTGTTCTTTCCCCCTTTTTAAGCACTCTATAAGAGTGGTCTGCATGTGGTGGATCCGTCCGATAGACTTTTTGTGCTCCATTGAGAAAGCTCATCGCTGTGTTTCCACCAAAGTTTACATGTGGATCTAACTAGCTATTTCCATATAACCATGAGCACAGCGGGTTAAAACAGGTCATGGTAATAACTGAGTCTTTAACGATGTTCCATTGGGAGCAGAAGCAGCGGACTGGACAGACAAGATCGACTGCTAGATCCAACATTCAAGACGACGGCTCCATTAAACTTTTACCCGATCTGTCATTTTGCCCTTTTGGCTGCATTTAGCTCTACAAATACTGGAGCCAAACTAGTGATTTTGAGCACATTACCTGTTCCGAATCCCAACAAAACGATTTATTCCTGCTCATATTAGCCGTACAGAATTAAAGTTGGTTTGATAGAACAAAGTTTGTATCAGCGGCTAATCTGTCCTTGGTGTTTCGCAGTTAAATTAGAGCGATTATGTTCAAAGGAGGAAGTACTGAACGCATTTGGCAATTAAACTGAGTCCCATAGGCAAAGGTCAATGCTTTAGAGCTATTTGATAGTATAGTTGAGCATCCGATTTAGCAATCCTCATGCAGCATTCTGATTCTAGTTTACAGAGTTAACAGTTTTATTGTGGACATTCGGTTCCAGAAAACAGATAGTCTGGAGCAGAGCCAAAATTGCGATTTCATGCCATCATGACTGGGACGATTCTGCTAATTTTGATATACAAGGAGTGTTTTTAGTCTACAAAGGCAACCTGAATTATATTTGAACTAGAATGATATGTGGGCGTTGCTCAGTGTCCTCTCTAACTTGGCTTAGAAGTTAACATCGTGAAGACAAAAAATTCTTCGTTCGTTCCTCAGTCACTGTCGGTTGCAGGTGGGTCGATCAAATAAGTCCAAGAATTCACATATCCTCGCTTAACGGTATTTCCGAAAGGTCAGGTGTTCGAATAACTCTGTATACGCATTAACCATGTAAGAATTACTTTCTTGCGGTTAAACAGTGCATCGTTCAGAAGCCTTAAAATCAGCCTAGAAGAAAAGGTCCAGGTATCAATCCAGGTCCAGGTATATCAATCAGTCACCCATGCTCGGCGATTGCAAGACGTAATCTTTGCTAGCTTAGGATCGTCAAGAGCTCGAGGTTTCCTACCGCTGGTGCCTACAAAGAATATATACAGTTTACTGGAGCGGTTCCCTCTTTGGTGAAGCGGTATCCAAGTATCTACAAAAAGTGAACACAGTTCTCTAACAAACTCGACTCCAGGTCGATTTTGTCCACGAAAATGTCAAAGCAGGTTGCCTCAGCGTCAGCAGGCTAGAGATGCCGATTCCATGGGAAATTCGTTACACGACTCAACAAAATCAAAGCTGATGCCAATAAGCTGGTATACGTTGATGGACGAAGTTTACTCCGAATCATCGTGCTACCACGACCCGAGCCATATAATTAAAGACAGTTTTTCCTGAAAACCGAAGAAGGTCGCCTTAAAAAGCGGACATGAATTTGTGGCGTTTAAGTGCATCACGTCGATTCCATCATTGCTAATGTACGTTGAGTTTGTGATTATATAAAATCCCCATTTCGACATTTACGTACTAACAAGCTGGGATAAGCGAAAACAGTAAATATGTCGAATATAACTGCTGCTAGGCGAACAATTCCTTACTTCCCTGACAGACCACTCTATGGTAAAACTGGGATCACAGAACCCAAAAACCTGTACTACTTAGAAGAGTATCTCAAGAATTCTTGGGTTAGCCAGTCTGCAAATATACTACCATCAGGTAAACTCAGACATCAGGACTGGAAGAAACAACAGTTTATCAAGTTAGCTTCGCATCACCTTGTACTAGAGAAGAAATCTCTGTTGCTTACTATACTCAGAAAGTTTACAACCGATTTCTCTGTTTGGCAATCTTCTGGATGACCTACTTCGATCTGTTTGGGCGGACACCAACGGCTTATAGCTTCCATTTTCCATCTAGGTTGTCCAGCCGGGTGGTTGGGACATGATAAGCCAACAGTGAATTTGTTCATTCGTTTCATTGTTTTCAATCCGTAGATTTGTGAAGTAAACCTTTTGTACGCCTTTTTCCCGTAACACAGCACACGATCTGCGGGGTTTCCACAAAGCTATGGAAGCCGAAATTTCACAGGGTTTGTTATCTCGAGGATTCCCATTTCGAAAACAGCAATTTGTATCACCTGCTTTTATCTTACGGGTTATCTGAATGGTTTAGTGAGTTGAACACTTCTCGCCCATCTACTGGCCCAATGATATCTTCTCAGCACTGCTTTACGGGTACAACCAAAGCTAATCTAAAAGGATGCCACCTGACTTAACCCCATGTATTGTCTACGGTCTCTACATAATCGATTAAACCTCCACTCCTTGTTGTCATAGTGACCGAAATCTTTACATGTATGGGTTGTGTAATCCCGAACCATTGGACAGAAAAGTGTTAGGAAACTACACATAAATATTGCCTATCCGTCGACCTCCAGAGATAATATAAGTAAAGTGATTGGACTGGTCCAATTCGCCCGATTCGCGTAGCAGAGCCGCTCGAAAGACATAAAGCAGCACATTCAGCAGGCTGAGAACATCATAAACGAGAGATTCAGCTGGATTCCAGATGGGTCTCCTGTCAAAACCAAATTGGTATGCAGATGAGTGTATAAGTTGAATTAAAGCAACTAACTTTGACAAAATATTTCCTTTTTGTGGTCGCATGCCGTCCCCCGGTCCAGCAAGCGCCGACAGCTGGTGCACTTGAAGCAAAGCCTATGAAAAGCTTTACCACAAGCATCCACTCGTTCGTTTGCAAAAACCACATCTGGACAGTTGGCACATCGCACAGCACCCAAATTTGAGTTAATCCAACGTTGCCTTGGTTGACGTATCCCATGATTCAGTGCGTCCTCGTAACTGGTTGTTTGCTCTCGACTAGGTGGACTGGAAGGGGGGTGATAGTATCCGTTTTCGGGATAGGGAGACTGATATGTCTGTGTGGTTTGGGCGAAGCAATCTTGCAGTCGGGGCTGTGACTGAGAGCTAGAAACGGAAAGAATTGAAATCACTTTGGTTTGGTATTGAGTGGGGTCAAGAATTCTTATCAGGAAAATTGGAATTGGAAAATTGAAATATATCGTGCTCTTCTGCTTTTGTCCGTAATTTCAACGAAGATTTCATGAGTAGAACCTGTCACTTCGGTTCGTTATCACAAGATTACTGTTACGATGTGGTTGCTCGAACTTGGATTACAGTTGTTGTGCTTCGAGACCTTTTATCAAGGTGTGCAATATCAACTCGCATCGTGTACGCAAATCAGTTGTTACGGGTATGGTAGGATGTTTGCACGCTTGTACAATTCTACATACTTGAGTATCTGATACTGGATAAAGCTGAGTTCAACTGAACGGCGATAACGCTGTTAACTAGTAAATAAAAGACCTGTTCAAAGTTTTACTATTCACTGTATTGCGTTCATCAATAAGTGAAATCCTAAGTAGGTCAAAAACGAGCGCAACAGTTCACCATTAGGAGGCTAAATTGCCTCCTAGTTCAAATACATCGCACTATTGGTAATTAATCAGGTGCGCTGAGGATGCCTCCTCGAATGGTGACGAAACGTCCGCAAGTCAGTTGACAAGTTCGGCGAGCAGATCAACAGCCACCTGATCGATTACCAATGAATGCACCCAAGCTACAAATATTCCAGCACATTACCAACATCGCGCTATATTTGAAACCAAGTGATCACAACAGAGACGAGCTACGATCTTCCAACTTAACATTCAGTGTGCATTACAACGTAACAAAAAATAATCTGCCGGTGAGCCATTGCACCGTCTAACCCAACTCGTCATAGGGATCAAGTGTTTCTTGCATCTGCATTCATTAAAACGGAGGGTTAGCATCCACCCTATCCGTCTGTACTACTTTTCTTGACGCCATCCACTCGAACTGACAATCCCTTCGGTAAATGAAGGCAATTCACGCGCCATCAGAATCGTTTTAGGTTTGCGTGGGTCGCACAGATCGAACTTTCGAAAGGTTCTAAGACCCCTTGATCCATATTATGGTTAACAGTTCAAATGAAGAGAGCAAATCCGTCTATTCATTAACACCCTCAGCCTATTCTGCTACACAGAACCCGGTCAGAGGGTGTCAGTTGGGTACGTGCCATTTAGTGTCGACTTAAATCAGCGCGCCTGCAGTGGATGCTCAATCCCAGAGCAAGCATTAACTATACCTTCGCATGCGGACTGGTACAAGTAACAATAGAAATTGTTTGCGAGAGTTTCATAGGTACTTCTCTGAGCTGCTCAATGGCCGAACTGCCGCCTAGCCATTCATTGATAAGTTAGCCGGGTGTTTCGCACACCTGGACGAACACCCAATCCGAATGTGCTCATGTACGCTCCTCTCTGACCACGCATGAATGGCAAACGACAGGGGGCGATCACGTGTCGGATTCGAGGGCCTGACAGACAAGCTAACATGATCAGCTCAGTCCTTCTATCCTCCCTCGGGTGCCACAGAATACCCGTACTATTGAGCCAGGCGACCAGGAGCGCACGACACATACGATTGGCTTAGGAGTGTTAGGTAGACAGACAGGTCGAGTGGCGACCAGTTGAGTGGTGATTTAGTGACGAGCGCACGGAGTCAAGCACAGGAGGCGAATCCTATCCAGGCTGGACAACCGAAAGGTCGATTTCTATCCCTGGCCTTCGTGTGCAGTCAGGACGCGACAGCGAACTGCCAGCTTTCCCATGGTACCGACGGAAAGGAGAATCCCCTTTGAATCCATTAGTGTTTGTAAACAGCACGAACCAAACAACCTTGTCCGTTGCAGTTGACTTGACATTAGGCTATGGGCAAGGGTCAGTGAAAGATCCGCCGTTGAGGGGTTACACACAAGCAGTTCTCGGTTGATCAATCATGTAGGCTCTTTCGGCGTGTTTCTCAAGGGACCAACAAGTGCGCATTATTTATCTGTGAGGCATGTGCGGATGCCACGCAGAGACTGCCACCAAATATTTTAACGGTCAGTATCATGGTGTACGGATTACCACAGGGAAATAAATGAGGAGAGTGATAGCCAAGTTCCATCTAACCGACAACGTGTGCGGTGCAAGAAAAACCGGTCGACCTTGATCCATCATAAATCGTTTCTCTGCTGATATGGTCATTAATTAAGTGGAAGAAACTTCACAATTAAGCCTAAGCTAAAGGCTCAGCGTTGCAATTCTGCGACGTATTTAGTAAGAAGGACCTTCTGAGAGAGAACTGCAGACTCTACAGCTACGTTGTGGTGTCCCAGATATGCCGTAGAGACTGCTCGTAGTCTTTAGAATACGGGAATATCTTTTCGGTATTGCTTGCAGACGATTTGTTCTTTCAACTGCACGGCAAAGTCTCTAAGGATTTTTTCTGGGCGAGAACTAAACTATATCAGTCTCGAACTACTGGAATCCGGCGAAATCCGAAGATCATAGTTTACCTGGAGTTTTGGGGGTAAAATTCCCCCGATCGCTTTTCCCACCGGAATTGTAACTGGTGAGAACAGTCTAAACACCAATTTGAATTTTCAGTCTCGTCCTACAAATTGTCTTTGGAAGACTGTATTTCCACAGTAAGAAGCTGAGAGCAGTTTCAATGAAATACTGTGATAACAAGCGTTTGGAATGTTTTGACACCGAAATGTGGCACCAGATGGATTGACAGGGGAGAGCTTGATTAATGGTCAGGGCGGTCACACGACCTTGCCCTCTTGGGCTGCATAGAAAACAAAATGGCGAAAGTTAATTTGAGGTCGACAATTATCTGTTTCACCTCTGATTCCCTCAATATATTTGTTTCATTCTCACGAAATCTGCTTCACTGCTAATACGAATTTAATATGATTGGTATTAAAGCGTCCCTGGAGATGTAGCACTCTTTTGTTAGTTACAGCCTGCAGGTTGAGTAGTGACACTTTGACATCACTACAGTGTGAAAGATGTTGCATGCTTCTGGCAGGAGGTGAACTGGTGAGGTGAATGGTTGCTCTTTGAAAGTCATCAGAACTTAACAGCTTGATGGAAGAGGGTCCTACCTCAGACATGACAACAGTGATGCAACGGTGGTAATCAGTCTGATATGAGTGGAACAACAAAGGTTCGAGGAAAATTTGGCCAGGTGTGACGATCTGGGAGGGTAGGATGTCGCAGCATTTGTCAAAATCCAAACAAAAGTCTAACAATAATTGCAGTAAGTTCATTGAAAATTTGTAAACGGTCGTTTGCAATCCAAAAAAGTCAAAGGCGCAACGAACGGTAGGATGTGGTGTGGTAGACGATCGTCGGTGGATACGCGACTAAATAGCTAGAATGACGAAGACTTGGTGAGTGGATGGGATGCATGATAAGTTCACTGACCAGCAAACCGATTTCTTCCCTATCTTACTCCATGTATAAGTCGTTATTAGCAATAATACAGATTTGCAAATTAAGTTGGTATCGATAGGATACTTAAATGAGTCTCGGCTGAATCACTAGCCTATAACAGTTTTCAACCGAACGATCTATACGACAGCCTTCTCATGTTTCAGTTTCTAGGTACGAAAAGGCCCGAACTCGGTCAGTCGAAATTTCATGTTTTACTTGTTAGTCCTGTTGTTCCAAGACCCCCTGACGTGAGAGGACCAGTCGTTACCCCAGCTTATAACTTCGGTTGTTCGGCTCATGTTCAAACTGTCATTTTATGCTTTCAGCCTGAGACGGCTATTCGCTTCTTTAAGTCTTATTCACAAGTGTGTCACTGTATGTGTTCTTCCTCGTGGATTAGCTGTTTCACTATTCCATTCCGTGGCCTTTTGGAGAAGGATCGCTGTCCCATAGTTAGGCCACTGAAACTGACCTTTGAGTGCAGTGAAATTTTCAGGAGTGTCTTCGTCTGCTATAATAGTCACCAAACATCTTCGTACTTCCTTCGGGTAGCATGGTAGCTAGGCAGCAAAAACGTACTACAGCTGAACCACTAATTATTTTTTATTATTTAGACGCTCTGGTACAACAGCAATTAGCTGAGGGTCAATGAACACCCTTTCCATCCAACTCCGCCTGCGGTCATATCAACTCCTTGCATTCGGGGCTGTCATGCCTTCAATCTTCCTATTCTCGGTCGAGGAAACTGTAGCAGCGAGAATCACTACCCCGGTACATTGTTTAGGCCTGACAAACAGCCGAAAATAAGTAAATCGGCCTCTATAGCGCACTGAGCGAGGAATTAGACCATCTATGTCCTGTATAAATTTAGATTAAAACACGTAAAACCTTAATTCAGGGGGTGGGGGTGGGTGGACGAGCTGTAGGGTGGACAGCTCAAACTCCAGCCCACCGCTGATCCATCGTGATTTGCTAACTGGTGGTCTGCAGTGGGAAGAATATTATTCACCAATCGTCTATCGCCCTGGCTTCCATCAGTTTTCATTTATGCCATCCGAAGTTAACTTAGCTGCGAAGGACAAGCATTCTGACAAGGCTCGTGTTCGTGCGACCATTAACAACACAGAACGTCTCAATTAGGTCGCTTATTCCGTCGACCAAACGAAAACAGGTGTGGTAACCTATTCGGCTTGTTCCACTGCGGCTTCCTTTTCTTCAAAAATACCTGGTGTCAACCCTCGTCAGAGCTTGTCTGGCACCAATAAACCAAAGTGCTAACGTCCTAATAGTGCAAGCTCTTGTCGTAAGGTTGTTTTGCAGTCTGTCAAACGAAGCTTCATGTTTTCCCCTTCAGCTATGTGTTTGGCCTGATGGCGCTTGCACAGAGGCTGAAGACAGTTTTTTTCACATTATTCTTCATTCAGCAAATTACATCACGATAAGTGTCTCATAGTTCAGTGGAACAAATCAGCAAGCATTCGAATTTTGGTTGCTCTCTGGCTACCTACGTCAACCAACGACTGTTAATTATTCTTCGAAGCTAGCTAGTCATTGAAATATACTGCGGTCGAACGAACAGCCTCTAAAACTCCAATCGGCCAGCTAGTTTGACTCGTGCTGCTTACAATTGCTTGCAGTTTCAACAGAGATTTTCTTTTCTGACGATTCGATAAGGAGCGATGGTTGTCCGTCGTCTCTTCCTGACTGCACATGAGAGCCGTCGATAGCTATCGATTGTTTAGTTGGCGAGCCCCCAAAACCGCTCGCTCTTCTTTCTGTCTAAGGCTGGACCATCGCCGATAGCTGCCAACATTTCTTTCCTACATTCTCTCACAAAGCCAATAAATGTGCTCTTTAGAATAATTCATAAACCTTCTATTGAATTCAGTTCCGTGGAATACGGTGCTAGGCTGAGGAGCCTAATTCCGGTAGGTGTTGATACTATTAATAGATAATGATATTACTTCCAACACAGTGCTCTCTCTACAGTGCTCCCCTTGCATGGCAGGCGCTCTCGGTATGACCCTTTAGCGCAAACTCCATAATCAGAAGAAATAAAAAAAATAAACGTAACTGAATTGCTACAAATCAGTTTGCAGCATTACTTGCAGGAATGTAACGATTTACAGACATCGTGACCCTCACACTGATATGAACACTCCTACCATGCAGAAATTCCAAGCGTACTGATGCACATTGTTTATAAACAGGAGCGTACGCGTTACCAATGGCATTTTCTTGAGTTATTGTAACAAACACATTGAGGATGCCAAAACAAACACCGGGACATAAACACTTATCCCTTTGACATGAATTGCTGTGAGGCACGCCCAAAACAGGGATCATCGCTTTTCCCGCTGTCATTCACGCACACTCTCTGGTGGTGGGTGTAGTTGTTGGATTTACCTGTTAATTTTCTACCAAAGGTGAACAGGCGGATGTATTGATCAACCTACCCAGGTTAGATGGTCTAAGTTCTCAAGGATAATTATCGAAATTCCCTTGACTGCAAATTACGTTGGTATTAAAGAGAGACTCAAATGAATCCCAATTGGACTTCTCATTTATTTCTCACCTGGCGTTTTACCCAAAGTACCACGTCTAGGTTTACAGTGAACTTCACAATCACCTCTCTTTAAAAATTAAACCTCAAGCGTGAGTTTTCAAAGTTTCCTGTATTCGGCCAGTTACTGTTAGCATACACCTCATGTAATGCAATTTGTGTGTCGAAACCAAACTCCGTGAATACTCTGATAACCAAGCAAAGCTAGACTTTTGAAAGGGCTGGAGTCTTCCAATAATCGTCGTCACACCAAAACATGATTTACGCACCTGATTAGTGAAACTCAATAGAATATCGATAGCCTCCTCTCTGGTCATCAGATGTCATCCTCATCAACCGCTGTAGCCATCGCCACTGGAACCATTATCCTCAAATGAAATTTCATCTTCATGATTGACGCAATATTTTATTGGTAAATACTAGTGCTTAACTGAGCGATGAACGCTTTAATACAAAGTAGAAAGTGAAAGTGATGTTCCAGTCTACATTAACCTGATCACTTCGGGAAAAACAAGCAAGAGGCAGTTACCTACAACCCCGGACAGCATCGAACTAAATGTAACCTATCACCACGTCAAAATAAGATACAATCAACGACATTAGCTCAGCATTCTTCGCTAACCTTACTCAAGCTCAGCACAGAACGACGAAACATTCTTAATTGCTGTGCATGGTGGGGGTGGCGGAATGTTGAAAATGGGATAGACTATCCTGTTGAGTGTACAGTAGCGTTCAAGAATAATCGCGTGGACCCCCAGCAAGGAAGACGCGAAGACCCTATAATACTCGCTTTGACTGCAGTCGCTATCAGTTCACGTTATCATCGATAGAACAGAAGCTATCACCAGCGGAAGGCGCACTGACATCATCTCCACCGCAGTGGTAACCTTCTTCACCATAATTCTTGTCTTTGTTGTCGTGGTAATAGTGAACAACGACCTGTTCGGGCAACACCTGCGTTTAACAATAATACTTCAAAAAACAAATACAGTTACGTCAAACTTGGTTCTATTTCTTGGCTGCAGTTTTTTTCAGGAATTTTCTCAGTGTCTTTTCTAGTCAGTAGTCTCCGTCTTTTTTGGTGAAAACAAAACGCTGACCACAGCTGGCTACAGCTTGAAAGTGATTAGTAAATTAATCAGTGGTAAGCAAAAGCAAAGGTTAACCGGAAGGCTCATTGTTCAGCATGATGTCGTAATTTATTCTCGTGACCGCACACAAAATATAAAAACGTTTGGCATAACGCATGGCTGTCTTCAGCGAGCATCATTTTACTGACAACTTATATCGAAGAGACTGAAACAATTTGCACACCTTTGGTGTCAGAACCTTTATGGCATCTCACTTTGTCGGTCATGCCTTCGGACTGGCTGAAAAATAAGGTTCTATTTCTGAACTTCAAAAAGAGATATAAAATGCGCGAATGTCACCTAGGATCATTGTCAACCCGTGTCTAGAGATTCGTACAATGGGCTTCGAATTTGCAGAAGCGTGTACATTACTACAACTTAAAGATTTCGCATAACGTTTATCTAGGGGGTCGCTAACAGAATCCGGTTCTGCATTTAGTCAACTAGAACTACTATAGATCCCTCTCGTTTTAGATATGTTAATTTCGGACTGTCCTTGCTTCGTCTGTCATTCGTTTCACAACGAATCCATTTTTGCAAACACCAAGCTAGCTATCCTGGGTACTCTGTCTCTGTGAAGTAGGTTAAATGCTTGTTTTTACGAAAGTGCTTCTACGGTTACAATAGGCTTCTTTGTATAAGCCTGTGGAGTCGTGTTTTATAGAAAATATGGCAAATCGAACAATAGCATGGGCGTCTAGCACAGTTGGCTGAAAAGGATTGGCACATGGCCCGCATGTCAGCAAGAGAATGCTTATTGAGTCGGCTAGCGCACACTGTTTTCGCAAAGGTTAAACTCAATAAGTCTATAAAAGCATCACAATTGACCACATCCACACAGAGTGATTCTCACAGTAAACACTAACATGGCTGTAAGCCCATTATTCATTTTGCGGTAGCATTTTTAGAACAAATGTAACAACTGTGTTATCCAGTTTTTGCATGCACTACTCTGGATATTGCTAAATCGGCTGAAGGCAAGGGATTATGAGTTCGCGCATCTTTACGCCGGGATTCAAATCATTTGCCATCCTTATATTTTCCGTGTCTGTATAGTTGTTTACCACTTGAAGCCGTTCCTGTTATTCAGCGCCGAATATGCTCCGCACTAATGCCCTTTTTTATGAATACTTTACAAAGTATTTCTAACTTGACTGACATCCTAGATGACGAGTTTTTGGAAGCAGTCCATGGAGATCGATCGTCCTACTCAAACTCGTCTGAAAGCGTTTCCTGATTGGTTGATTTAAGATTTTTCTAGCATTTTGATGTTCGTTGCATGGTAACACTAGCAGTTAGCCCACGCTGCTCCTAACTGGAGTGAAAGGCGTTTGTCCTTTGCCGTGACCTCAAGAGTCGCGGCTTACAGTTGTTGGAAGGATCCTAAAGAGCTGGTGAACAATCATATTTATTCACTATTTTCAGACGACGTATAAGCTGAAGTTATTCCGTTTTTTGCAGGAAAGTGGTGAAAAGCTAAGTCGAATAACACGGATCACCAATTTCCGCTTTTACGATATCCGCTGATTTCGTTCCGTTTGACACCGGCCTTTAAGGACACACTGATCCATATGAGTGATCTGCCAATTCTTGGCGCCAAAACGCACGTGAGATCACGTAACTTCTTCTGCTGGCGGAGCACACGACAGTGTCGATACTGTGGCAGGAATGCTAAGTAGATGAACAAATTTGCATAAAAGCTGCTCGCAAACGTGATGCTGGAAGATGCTAAACCACAAGGCCTCGTTGATTTCTTGCAGAAACACACGAAAACGAAAGTCAATACGACACTTTTGGCTACAGAACAACGTTGCTGTGTATGAGAACAAAACTCGCTCTATAGTCACGGTAAAGTTCAGCTGAAGCTTTTTTGGATTTGCTCAACTATACATCTCTATCACTAGGTGAACACCTTGCTGAAGCTCACTTCCTTCGAACCTTCAGTGGCTAAGTAGAGTTCGAAACCCCCACAAACCACGGCTAACAAAAAACTGTAATCAACATGTAAGCCAGGCCAAACTGTCAGGGTTTACGGTAGTGAATATGCAGCAAAAAACTGAAAAGTATCCGAGTATTGGCTTATTTCTCTTCTTGAGAGCCTAGTTCGCTCACTAAAAAACAGAGTTGCCACCGAGAGGGCTGTGTCCGTTATTTAAAACAACCCATAATACGTATTCGGTGATTCCTTTTTGGACAGAATTCATCACGTGAGGGAACTATTCACTTTGGCCCGTTTTTTTTTAAATAATGGGTCCTCTTTAAAAGGAACGTGTGTACTACAGGAAGCTCTACTTAAAATCGGCTCACACAAATAGCGCAAACTACGAACTATTTATGTCACCCAAGTTTTGCCAAACAGTGTTTCCCCGTTTGTGCTGGCGGCACCAGGGGAGGAGTTATGCGTATGTGAATTCTACAGACTCCACAATCATCTGCAGCTAATCTTATTTTTCACATAACCCAATAGATGTCACAAGAACTTCAGATCCTATGGCAATTTTCGCTTGGAAAACACTAGGAAAGAATGAGGAATCATTTTTGATAAACAGTGAGTTGCGGTCACTTTTTTCATATATATATATATATATATATATAGGGCTCAGTAAAGAGAAATAGGACAGAGTCAAGCCGGTGTCTGGTTTTCACGCTGTTCGGATGTCTGTTCCATCCAAAGGACTTAACAGTTTAAGTAAGAAGCGGTTCCAGAAGAGTAACTGACAGTGAGCGCTAATCACTCGATAGAGAGTGATGTGATATGGAGCTGAAAATTCTTCAACAGCCCACGACCGGTTTCGCCCTTCTTGAGGCTAATCAGGTAGGCGCAGTCCCCAAGTTCCCATCAACCTTATGTTCTACTTGAAACTGGAAACTCGGGGACTGCGCCTAACTGATGAGCCACAAGAAGGGCGAAACCGGTCGTGGGCTGTCGAAGAATTTTCAGCAACCTTATGAGTAGTACATTGCGCAAAATTACATGCATCGCGATATCTCGAATATCGTAGCAACTGGAACATGAGGCGGCCTGGTGCAGCACATTCAGTTGCATGGAAACATCACAAACGAGAGATTCAGCTGGGTTCCAGGTGAGTCTCTCGAAAAAAACAAATTTGTTTGCAAATGAGTGTATTTCGCTGATATGGAGCTGTTTTTCTGTGGTCTTATTGTGGAATTCTGCGGCACAAGAACACTGAACTTAGGCTATTCCAATGTTTTCTTGATAAAGTGTTGGGATCTGAATGCTAGCAGAACAACATGTGAAGGAACTGCAGGCAGTTCCAACATCAATAAAGCTATGCGCTTGCTGTCTTGAAAAATGAAAAAAGCCATCTAACAGGAGGAAGAAACAGGAAAATCGTCCCACAACAAGCTGGTGAAATATTATCCAGATGGATCTACAGTCTTCAATCAGGATGTAAACGACTGGTCCAAAGAGATCACACAGGAGAGTCTGTCTATTTCGGCCTGATCCTGTTGCACTGTTGCATACAAAATTAAAAGAACACACACTCATTCATGTGTTGAATGTGTTCAACAGTGCAACTGATGACAGAGGTGCTTGAGTGCTTAGTCTACAGTAAAAGTATCCGGTTGTATATTTAGCAGAATAAAGGATCGACTTTCGAATGCGTTTTCCTTTGAACTGATTTGCTACTACCTCATGTGTAAAGAGGAACGCTGTATAGCCTCGACCCAAAACATATGCTTTCTGAAGAAACGCTTTTAAGAAGAGCCTGATTCTGACCGATCTTGAAGGTGCGCGTCCTCCGGAGGTGGGTGTCCTCATAAAGGTGCGATTATAACGAAATACCTTACTGTGACTACGGACGGTATGTGTCGAGGCCCACCGCCAGGCGTTTTGCTACCCATGATCACCAAAATTATGGGCATACGGTCTTCACCGGAGATCACTTATTAAACCAAGGGTGGGTAGTAGTTGCGTCGTTTCACAGATTCAGTGGACCTTCCTTACCAGATACCTGGGCCGATTTCATGTAAGTCCGGCGGAATGAATACTGCTGAATTTTGATAACCTGTCAGAAAGCATTCATTGAATCAGTAGTTCGTGTCATCCTTTCGAAGTAACATGCCAAGAGCAACACTTAGAAAGCAGTTTATATAAGCAGGCTACTCTCAAATTTACCGCATTCCTATGAAACACAGCCATGTCCTACTTCGGTGTGTGCGCGAAAAACGACAGAAAAAAGAGTTTTCCATCGAACAATTGTTTTTTGAACTGCTTGGTTCGGTGATGTAAAAGTGTGAGTAAACTAACAAGAATTTAAATCCAATTCATTTTCTTCCTGTCAACTATCTAGTTTACCTCATTCTAAGGAGGGCTACGAAACACGCACAAGTTTGAGCACCCTAAGCTGAAAGATATATTATTATGAGAGGTAAAAATGGCCCAAAATGTTTAGTCAGTTCCTGGAAGGAGTCTCTTTTAAGAGGCAATATATATCAGTAGCTAGAAGCTGGTTTTAGCGGTTGACCTTTCAGCTAATACTTGAATTCAGCTGCGTAAAAGAGGTGTAAGTCGCCAAAACCGGATTCAAGCTCAATGAATCATACGCACTGTTCATTAATCAGACGGGGAGCCAAATTCACAAAAGACGACGTCACCATACCCAAAAACTTGGAAACATGAACTCACGGCTATACAGATAGACAAACATGTAGGCGAGCAACCAAAGGTGAGAAGTCGTTTAGGTGACCCACTTTCGATGCATAGTTGTCATGCCATTCTAAGGGAACATGACGGATAAGGTAGTTTCAGGTGAGTAATCCAGATTAATCCAGATGTGCGCTTACATCTACTAGCCTACCCTCGATTCATTCTCGTAAAGCACTAGAACACGTGGTCCAAATTAGACGGTCGGAATTTCAGAGGCGTCATTCAAATGACGACAACAACAGAGTGTCTCAACTTTGGCCACTAACGTACACGTCATACCATTGGACAGGATGTATGACAACAAGGATTGTTAGGGAGTAGGCAGATATTAGTTGAGGTAACTATCCCGAACTGTAAGCTTTAATTAATTGTCTGCATCGCAGCGGTGGATTCGCGTTTGTATTGAGTACACAGAAAGTTAATATACGCATATGCACGTCTTATATTTTGAAGAGTGGTTACGAGTTTGTTTCTAGAAAAACAGAGCATCCTATACCTAACGAATCAGTGTCATCATTTGGACGGGAGTGTGGCCGATTAGCAATACTCAGCTTACACGTCTTTGAAGCATACCTACCAGTTCAACATTCGGTAGGTTTGTTCTCACTCCACGTGTGGCTCAGGTTCTACTAAATTAATATCGAATTCAAGCAAGAAGGAAGTGATTCATTTGAAATAAAGCACGAGATATTTTTAGATTCACAGGACTAAAAGTGTAACCGTGGTTACGTACGCAGGTTCAGTCAAGCAGATAATATGAGAATAGGAAGAACAGGTGTAATGTGCTGTTGGTAATAAGTGAGAATTTTTCCGTCTAGATGTAGAAGTAAGGAGGTTTCCAAATAGTTTTGTTCAAAAGTTTCCCAAAGACTCCAGCTGAGTACCTCAGAGGAGTGAGGGTCTTATTCCATCATCTTAAATTTATATTGCTGTGTGGATTACAAAGGATTTCTTAGGTCTCTGCACCTGCGGCAGCACTCTGGATATTACTCCCTGAGAGTTGCACCATCACCCTAGTACAACACAATTCTGTGATGTTTTAGAAATTTTTGTACAAAGAAAAAAGTGTGAGTATCTGTTTAAACCGCTTAGTTACCGAAAGAAACTTCTAGCATAACGTTGACACCTTGAGGTTAAGAACACGACAACATATTCACATAAACCTTCCAGTGTATTCTGCGTTGATGAAAAACGCTCACTGGATGTCACTTGTAATCATTCACTAGGCGTTAACATTATAGATGACCATATCTACAAATCTGCATCCAGATTTGTACCCGCAGAACTGTTAATAGTCACACTCGTATTAGATTGATAGCTTTCGATTTCGAGGGTTGAACGACAAGCAGTCAGGACGTTCTACCTCACTTAATCGAGCTCACGTCAGACCCGAATTCACTGAGAGAATTACACGCAGTCTGAGCCAGTGACATTGGACTACCAACATCAAGCTCTCAGTCCTTATATTGAAAAAAGTTAACGAAAGCAATGACAATGGTGCTGTTATAGTGATATCAGGGCTCGGGTTGATACTGATACGTTTGTTGTTGACAAACTCACACCTAGTTGCCACAACTCTGCCACCAATGCACATGAAGAATAAATTGAAAAGTACTTTTCGTTTGATTTTCTGCTTCCCGTTTCGTTTTGCCTAAAAAACCAACTGCTGTAAAACACTTTTTTACTGCTGGTATCACCTACAATTTCAGAACCTTATATCCAACGGATAAAATCAAAGGTTGGATTTCAGGGAAAGGAACATCATTTCCGTTGGGTTTTGGATGGCCATGAAAGATAATATATGCGACACATACCTTGCTTTTATTTTATTATGTTTTTTTCCAGCAGAATTTTTGGAGTTTTTACTCGCCATTCATTCAAATTGTTGAGCTGGTTCACGCACTCTACTGAAAAAACGAAGTGTCCGCTAAAACAGATATTGGGTGAAAATGGTTCTTCAGCGGTGTCAACAGATGTAGATGACCCTCACCGTAATCATTTATTCGTAACTTAAGCGCCTCCGAGCAAAATTACCCTTTATTCTGAGGACAGAGCCAGTTTTGTCACTTTTGAGAGGGTGGGGCCACCGGTGCCAAACAAAAAGCATCGGAATTGGTTAGAAAACCTACCAATGTCTGATATTTTTAAAAATGGGGCTAGCCCCTCTGCATTAACAGGCTCATCAGAATTATCCACTTACACACAAAATCACTTTTGCTTTCTGATTCGACAGTCACACGTGATGCATGTACCCAAACGCGTACTTCATTAGAAGATACATCAAGTAAACACACAAACAGCTTGCAATCCCATATCTTACCTGGGCAGCTGCAATACGAACCAGATATAGGGCCGAAACAGCTTCACACAGGAAATAGCAAAAGTGGCATAAATGAAAGCTGCATATGAAGTTAATCGAGATAATTATGTGCGTGTCTTTCAAATGGAAGGCCTATGTTTGATCTCTGGAATTCTCTACATTGTTCATTTCCAAAAAAACAGGAAAAACGTTTGAGACGCAAACGTCCTCTCTGATCTTGTAGCGTGTCACACCTAGAAGCAGGTACAGCAAGACATCTGTCATCAGATAAATTACGCTTGAACCTGAGATTATGGCAGCTACAGATGGAGAACTCTGGAAACAAGTTTATCCAAACGTTCTGTATATGGCAGCCAGCCAAAGTCTTTAAGATCGTGAGAAATACTTGTACACATACGACGCGACGAGCCAACAATAGAGTCCACACGAAAAATGCTATCCAAGGCCCTTTCAGAAAATCTTGGTCAACGCCCAGCCAGACATAGTCGGCGAACACACAGTCAGGCATTGGTGTTTGTGAATCAGATCAGCTGTACCGTTCCTGCTTTCGGTTCTTCGAAACCACACTTGTTCTAATCAGCGTTCTGAGTACTCCCAGAATGAGTACCGAACTGTTCATTCTCAATGAAGGGCCGTACAAATACCATATTCAAAGTTGTCTGAAATGTCATACCCTGTAGTTGCAGGGTATCCGTAACAGCCTTTGTCACAATGTCCAGTATAGTCCCATTATTTTCTGCGCTTTCGTTAAATTCGCAATTCTATCATGACAAATTGCGATTCTGCGACCCCGTTCAGAATTTAGTTTGATATTTTTGGACTTTTCTTTAATTTATTTTAAACTGTAAGAAATTTTTACGAAGCACACATTGTGTTTGCGAACTGTATGACCCTGTGACCGAACCGGAATCGTTACAACGTCGTCATTTTGGTAGTCTGAGCACATTGGTTTGCTTGCTACTTTGGGTAAATGATGATTGGCTTTGGAATCACTGTGTGCACCTTGCTATCCGCAATAGCATTCAGACGTCAGTTTTAATGATTATAAAACATAAACCGTCTACTTTATGACCGAATTTGTTTTGTGGCAAGAATTCTAAGTAATGATTCGCTGAATCAATGTAATTATTTTAATCTGCTCAATAATTCAAACAAGTACCTTGTAATAGTGCGATGGACTTAACTCACAACACTTATACGTGGTAAAACTACGCGGAGCATTCACGGGGTTCACAAAATGTGGAGCTGACACACTGCCGCAAATGATAACTTGTGAGTTAATATTCACCCCGCAGTCTGCCGCTGAGGGTTTTCAGCATCTTATGAAGCGCACAGTAGTTCCTGTCTTAAACGAAGGGATTTCATGTACGAAAAAAAGCAGAAAGAACTCAAACACAGTTACCGGAGTGATTAAGGGACAGAAAGAAGCCAACTACTTGGACAAGAGTCAGGCACTCGAACTATTTCCACACGTTTATAGAAGGGACGTAACAACCATTAGAGTATCCCTAAAGGAAATCCGAGACTTGCTCAATAATTGCTGTTCAATTGTTCGTAAAATGACTAAAAATGTGACCAAGAATTCACGCTGTATAAGTAGAGGAAGACGCAATTTCGACTGTTTTAAGAGTGTTGCAAGGATTTTCTAGTTACAGTTGCATCTATATGTGGATGACGGCAAGAGATGGTTGCTTTCTCTGAAGTTGGCGCTAGGCCTGACAGCCTTATATCAAGCATGTTGAAAGGAGTATGGGGCTAGGTAGAAGCGTGGGACATACTGCAAATTCGTGAATTTATACCACGGGTGTTGACTGTCTCCTGGTTGAATTTACCAACCGTGGGCGCCTCAGCGATATCAAGCTGCACAACGCTTTCTTGGTTTACTGCCATTATCGATAGTGAAATGACTACTGGGATTCTTGAAAGTTGTTTTTTAAGCTTTTAGTGGCGCCTACTGATGTGACGAACTCTTGAGGGCATAAAGATCCTATATAGCATCAGCGACTTCTGAATTCAGACTGCTTTGTATATATTAATCGGATCCAGGAATGTTTTTTAATTATAACATATATGTTTAGAGTAAGACATCCATCAATTTGTTTTTTTTTTTCGATGGAATTATTTGTATGGCTGTTCAGCTAGTTCTCCGGGTAGTTCCGGGTAGTTAGTTCTCTGTGGTATCTGAGATGAAGACTGGTACTTCATATTCTAGCGGTGGATACACGCACAACGTGCTCACTAATCTCAGCATCAAATACTTCATTGAGTGCACGGATAAATGTCGGATCGTTTCAAGGAGTGGGCTTTCTTTTTCTGACATGCAGTACCTTGTGTTATCCATTTTTGAACTCACTCTATTTGTACATTGAGATTTTGGACCATACGTTTCGTTAACGAAAGCAACGACACCAAGCAGTAGACTGCATCAACCAATTAATCAAGTATTTTTCGCGGCACTTGGCCCTTTCCTGATGGTCTGAACCGTTTCAGCACATCTGTTTGCATTCTGATATCTCTCTGCAGTCTTTGGTTGCCATCATTGGTGTCAACGTTCTTTGTACCTCAAGATTATCTCCCCATAGTGGTTAGTTCGATTGTAGTTCGAGTGAATTTTGATATGTTTACCAAGCCTGACAATTTGCTTATAGGCGTTTCGCAATCAGTCGTGTGGTCAGCATCAGTGCACGGTTCGGTGGTGATGTGCATTGATGATACGCACTGATTGTGCCTCCATGACTGGGAACAAAAGGTCTGAAAGCAAATTGCCAACCTCGGCAACCAGATCAAAAGCCACCTGGCCTACAACAAATTAAAGCACCTTAGCTACCAATATTTCAGTATATTGCCTGAAACTAGTTCAGATTTAACGTTAGGAATGCTACCACTGAAAATATGGGGTTCAGAAGTGATTCCTGCAAAGGCTCACTGCAGACGCCAACGCATTCAGATGGCACAAAATTCATTCTATCCACTCAATCCACATAAGTCAAAACATTTGGTCTATCATCCGTATTGCGCGGCGTTTGTTATTGCTAACTGATGTCCATGGAGGACTTTAAAAAGCCTTCAAATATGATAGACGCTTCTTGTTACTTTACGTACACCATTAACGGACACAGAAATCAAGTGGATTTTCAAAGCCTTGGTTGGGATTTCTGTAAAAAATGAGCTTGGCTTCATACATCCTATCTTGCTCTCGTGAGTTTCAGATTTCTTCTACAGTTTTTTGTGTTTGGCATATTCCTTTTAATTTAGCTTGGCTTTTCGGCAAAAACGTGCATCAAAGTGCAATGATTTTATCTGCTACAGCTTACTTCACCAAGGATGGGGAGAAGAAGGACAGGAGAGCCGCATGTTGAAGGCAACAGTCCAGTAAGTTCATTGATGCCTAATAATTCCTCCTTCCGCTATGGCAGGAAGTAAGCGCTACGCAGTAAAGGCGATAGCTTTTGTTCAGGGTGGACATTGCCCATATTTGTCACGGTTCCTGACACTTGCATTATCTTGTCCCTCGGTCCCCATCCGGGGAGACAGCAGTTACCAACGCGGATGAGATTACTGGCAAAGGCTTTTATGCTCAATTACCAGGTCATAAACTGGTCACCTCTTGATCAGATACAAACCATAAGGCAAACGACCTTCTGGCATGCGAGCATACTAAATAACCTGTGAAGTGTAACCAGCTGATCTATCTGGGGAGACTGACCTTTCTCCAAAACCGAATGGCGTTTTTAGGCATTGCTGATTTAATGTTCTCATCACACCCACGCTACACTTCGGAAGCACCAGTGGTCAAACACAGAGAGCCCCTGAAGGCTGTCTACACGCATCGATTGCGCCTTGTGTTCCGGATGTTGGCTGTTGCATGTTGCATTACAAAAAAGGGTCCTTTGTGGAGATAGGTTTTGACAAAGCCGTCGTTACACCCAGGAACTGCCTCTGGTTGCTCCCTCGGTTTACTAATTTCTGATATGCCGCTCACAGAGTTAATGCATCATTTTTGAGGCCTCATCAACTGCAACCAGTTGCATCCAAAATTTCAAAAGCCGCAATTTCTGGAACATTATGCTACAGTCCATTTGCTAGGCAATAGGAAAGCAGATATATGCTGCTCTTAGGCACTCTTTGTGGGTGGCTCGTGCTCAAAGGTGTAAGCCGTCAACCACTCTCAGTGACTTATCTAGGATAATCGGTTTTTCTGATTTAATGAATAGTAGAGCCATCCTGAAGTGATCTTATACCTTCCAGTAATTTAGCGGATTTGAGTAAATGGTGTATAGTCTCGCATTGCTCCGTTGTGATTTATGGCAGGGTCACAACATGCGGTGGGCTTTTACCATTTCCGATGAATCATTGGTAACGCTGGGTGCATGGAAGTCAAAAACGGGCGCATAGAGAAAATGTCGCGTCATTTCCTGTAAGCAACTTACATGATCCATATCAGTTTTCGGTTCGGTTGGGGTGAGAAACTGTAACCAGATACTATCGACTTTTCTCGCTCGAATAGTGAAGGTAGGCAGTTATTCCCACCTGTTGGCAGTTTTCATTGCTTAAATGGCTCCAAATTCCAACATGCGGCTGACATCAACGTAACTTCTCTACTGCTTTCATTTATTGTTACACCATAAATTGATTTTTTACCAAATATCGTTACATCCTTGATCTTCCGGTGCAGCGCGTCTCACCCAAAATCTCTAATGCCTATTGCCTATGTTATTTGTTTACTTATTCGTTCAATCCCGAATCACTTATCAGAATCTTGACATTCGTAATTGAAATTTTTATCTGTGGAATAGTTCAACGTGTGTCTTTTTAGCTTTCGTTAAACTGACCGCTTTCTGTCAATGCCGTTAATCCTCTGGAGCTATCCAAGTCTTACAATGCAGTGAGATTTCTCTAAGTTTGCTCCTCTGCAGGAGTGCCTTTTGTACTTTTTCGGAGGTTTTATGCGTGGATTTCACCAGTCTTGATGCAGCTAGCGTGAGCAAAGGCAAACGATGCACATAGCTTGACCTCATTCTTGCCATTATCAAGCGGCTGTTAGATTTTATTTTTGTCCGAATTCTTATCATCGCCATGTCCATTTACAGCGCACCTCAAAAGTGACTCGCTGAGTTAAAGAGTTACCAGGTAGTAGTATTGCGGTGTGCTTTGCAGTGTGCTCTTCCGAATGCTTTGAACTCCCAGAGGCCCTACATGTTTACGTTTGCTAACTTCTCTCCTGTTCTCATGCCTTTAAACAGTGTTTTATCCTGTCACCTCCAAACTGTCTTTCTCCTGTTTAACATTTGCCGGTAATAAACTGTCCCAATTGCTCCTCAGTTGTCTACTTGTTAGGTTTTGGGGGGCTGATTGAAGCGCCCTTGGATCTTGATTGCCGACCCTCTTCTACGTTGCCCTTCTACTCTAGAAAGGTGATTGTAGTAGGTGAGCTTATTTACAGTAGTTTTTTGTGTGTCCCTTTGCAAATCCGGTATGGTGCTTACTGATCATCCGACCACCGAAAGGTAAATCGCCAAAAGATCAACGTGCTTAGGTCTATACTTTGAATGGACATCCAGACGGCCTACAAGTGGTTTATAAATAACCACTTGCCTGTCAATGTCAAAAATGATATATTATTTACGGACGCTAAGGCCCTCAACTTTATCTTATTGAGTTTGCAACTCGTAAACCTCTGCTACGGATAAAGGGCTACAAAGCGGTACTTAACAAATTTTTTGCACTATACCTAATGTCTTAAGGTTGTCGAAGTTTCAAACAGGCACCTGAGGCTTCTCCGCTGCAACTTAGGATCCTTAGACGCGGAACCCATCAAAGACAAAGAGACCGTTTCGCGAAAACCAAGTTAACCAAAAGTTCGTTTTCCATAGTAAGGCACTCCGCGCAGAGGTATTTTCATTTCGGATCAATCGTTACTTATGTGACGGAAAGGGTATATTTACAGAAGTCCAAGAAGTTATGTAAGAGGAATCCTGAAAGCAAAAATCAGTCGTTCATTTAAGTATAATCACGCTGTGTCACGCTAATGGCGAGTGCAACAGACTTAATTGGATATCACTAGAGTGATACAAAACATTAAAAATCAGTATAAGCCTATTTGGTCGTAATATAGAACTGGATAGGGCAAAGTAATATAAAATGATTTGGCCGACCGGCAATAAAAGGCTGCAATATAGGTAAACCGAGGAGAGTGAATGGGTTTGTGAAATTCATTATGTGCCTACATCAGACCTCATGTGGCGTAGGCGGTTAAGGCCTAGAGCCAAGTGTTCAAGTTCGACCAGATAAAGCCGAAGCAACCCACCCTACAGAAAAATACATGTCACTCCAAACTGATATTCTGCATGCTGCAGAAGGTTGCGACAGAGACCCATAATTACGTTGTAAACCCTCACTAGCCCTAATAATTCCTGCAGCTTACTGCTGTTGTTACAAAAATCGGCCTTTGATATCATTTCCTGAAGCAACCACGTTTGCCACCATGACGTTTTCACGCGAGGTGTCAGCTGCACCTTGAACTCTATCGACTCAAAAGTAGTTTCTGTTGAATATAATAAATGGTGATTTTCAAACAGCTGTTCGACGCATGGCTCAGTGGGCTATGCTTTAAACTACGTGTCTGATTCGATCATCCACTGTACTTGTGATAAGTAAAGGCTTTAAGAGCTTGCCACCACTGGAGAAGTTTCCCCCCAGATTTACGGTTTCATGGCGGAAAAACTGAACAGTTGAACGGCGGATAGTCGCAGTTCAGTATGTTTAGGCGTACATACGGTTTATCATCCACTGTGGGTCATTCGACTTGTCTCCATCTAGGACACAAGTCGCAGTATACGAACTTTTTCGCTGCAGCGTGTGTACATGCACGCACGCCTCGGAATGTAGCATGCGCAGTAGGTCGAGGGTGTGGTGTTTTGTACCTTTCTTTTGATTTCATTATAACGTTACGTATTTCATCAAGTTCATGAACGATTTTTGTTTGAAAACGCAAAACCATAAAAAACACGCATTTGTACAAATTACATACAATACAGGCGTGGTCGCATTCTCCGATTTTCTCTTTTCATTTCACTCGCGCTTACAGCGGTTATTCGCGAGCTTCATATGCTAACTCTGGTATCAAAACATTTCAGACTGTCTTCGGAGTTTATTGTATATGAGAGCTTCCCGGAAGAAGACCCCTGGACATCCACGACCGGATTATTATTTATTCACCGGCCTGGGCCAACGACGAACTATTTTAAAAAGAACAATTCTTAGTGAGTCTGTTCCATTCGACCCTTTTTATTATTGTGTACTCAATTCAGAGTAATTATATTTATTTCTTTGCCACACACTCTTCCTAAAGTAGCTTTTTTGGGTACCCAGACCACTACAAGGGAAACTATGAAAAGGGAAATGCTAGTAGAAGGAAGCAAAAAGAAATTTCTAACGTTTTCATCGGATACAATGAACAACGAATTACAAATTTAAAACATAATACACCAGGAATCTCCTGAGGACTTGATGCCATCATAGCGACGAATGACAGAAAGTATAAAATTTTACATAAACCACATCGATCCTAAAACTCACCGTCTTTCAGCACCTCCCATTTGAATAGACGAATATGGAGTGAAACGATACCCCTGAGGACCAAAATTTTTGGCGTAACAGGCCCGACAGAACAGTTCACCGTTATGATCATTCGCCGAAAAGCTGTCAAGGGTTTTACGACAGCAATCTTTTTTTAGATGAAGGTAAACGTAACAAACTCACAGCATTTGAAACAGGCTCGGTGGAACGACTTTCCCATTGATCTCAGCTCCTCTGCGAAATACACGTATTGCTTACACACTGGGCACACGGGTGGTCCGAAACTAGCCTTCATTTTCTCCTTAACTTTCGAAATATCACACGACAGCTCTCCATCTCAGCTAAAAAGAAAAATCCAAAAACCCGGCGCTACCAGTCGGCCAGCAAGTTACTGTAAGCTGATGCAATGAAACAAATTGTTTGGTCCACTAACCCGAGTAAACCTGGAAACGTTTTCGAAATGGGGCGACGCCAGGCAGACGAATGCTCTGGAATGTGGTAAGGTTGGATGTAGTGGTAAGAGCCATCACTCTTTGGGATATGGACGTGAGTGGTGTCTTACTTCGAATACTGACTAGACAACTGGCTTGGGACATTTTCAGCAGTCGCCAGTGCATTCCATCAGACTCGGAATATATATATATATATATATATATATATATATATATATATATAGACGGTGACGGTTATGTTTGGCTGATCCATATATGCTCCTGGGGCAGTTCCGCAAACCCAGACGGACAGTTCGGGAGCAGCTTCACGAAAGGCTAAATAAAACTACTCTGGCAAATTCTACGCCAATTGGTTTGCATCGGTGACCGTCTTCCGATCCGACTTAAGTATATGTGTACCCTCTTTCCGTAGCCGAAACTGAGGCTGCACATCAGATGGATGGCCGCAAATTTTATACGATTCCGAGCCAGTCATTTTTTATATTATAGCTTTGGTTATCTCACTGCTTTTTATTTCCCCATGAAGCTGATGCGACCTGGACCGGGACAAAATATATCTTCGTCTCTGCTGGCTTTGCTGACTTCACCCCTGAACCACGATTCATTGGCTTTGTTCAGATGCCAGGCCGTTGTGAATGGGTAAAATATAGTCCGGCTCCTCACACATTTAGGCCCCTTTTACCTTGGCTTGTCTGAAACGGAGTAGTCTGTACATATTCTGGGCGCTATTCGCTCGGCTGCGAGTGGATAAAGCAAATCATAGACCGGCGTTTCTGAAGATGTTGCCTGAAGGTGGCAAAACCGCTGGCCATTATTATCATCTAGGTGGCTTGTTCTTGTGGTTAGCTAGGCTACCGGCAAACTATATAACACATTAGCATGCGAGCTCTTAGTTTTATTTTGGTAGGGTTCTCTCCAGTCTCGTACTAGGAGTAATTTCCGGAAAACGCCATCCTCTTCGTCGAAAAGCTCCTTAGTTTTTATAAAAGCCCCAGCGTAGAGCTTCGAAGCATTCTCCCTTCAGGCGAAAAAGAGTCAAACCTGAATTTGGATTGCGAATTAAAGGGATAGGAAGCCCCGCGCAAACCGTTGTTGAAGGTTCTCATCGGCGAGAATCCCCTCTGTGAAGTGTGTAACCCTCGCCTGTATTTCATAGCCCATGAAAAGAGGACAGCAGATCTCTCAAATTAAAGAAGCATCTTAAGTTTACGGAGTCTTGTTAAAATTCAGCGGTTTTCCGGGCATGAGAGGAAGAGAACGACCTTGACGTAGTGGGAGGCTAGTGTGCCTCCATGATCCATAGATCTATACTGGGTGTGTCCGTGCGGCGCTGGTAGCCTGTTAGCCAGGTAGGTCAATGAATAGAGTTGCGAACATCACGAACTCCTGGCTTTCCAGGCTGAAGGTAGGAACATGCGCGGTGACTTGTCCTTTGAAAATAGTAATGCTCCTGCGCTTCCCGCCAAACACCGCTTCCATGCAGCCAGGATTTTCAGCCAGAAGCTTTGGCGGAGGAACCCCCAATCGCACTCCTGTCTAGTTGTGTGTGCATCAGTAGTATTCGAGCCCACGTACAATCATGAGTAGCGCGTTCACAGGTAATCGCATGCCACGTCGGTCGCTTTCGTCGGTCGGGTCGCCTTAAGAGCGACTGGGCGGGCAAGTGAAACCAGGCTGCTGCTCGCGCTTCCCTTCTTGCTTATCCTTCCTCCCTCACTCCGTTAACAAGCACCTTCTTGTGAGCCCTTTCGTTATAACTTGCAACCCCGTTCATCTTGTCTCGGTTTCGGCCGAAACATATATGCTGGTCACCAGACACCGACAGACTCAAGCATCACAAACTCACTATTCTAGCCTAGGCCCCCGGCATATCTGACTGCTTTTGCTGTTTACAATCCGAAGAGAGCATGTCAAGCAAGCAGGAGAACAAGCCACTTTGGCTGTCACTCACGACTTGATTGAAGTTTATATGTGCTGTGTATCAGAAACGAGGATTCATAATGCAAGCACACTGGTTGAGAGAATCGTCTTTCGAACTCTCCTCCAAACGTTCCCCCGTCGGATGCGAATAAGTCCCCGAAGCAGACAGCCACAACTTTTCACACAACCGGAGGTCTGACCTATTACATGGCACTACCTGATCCCATCAAGCTCTGAATATCAAGGAGAACAATGGCACTGGTTGAATCTCGGAGAATGTTCACACTTCCCCCGGAATGTTTCAACCGGACGAATTATCAAATGTCAAATGAAACTAAGCTCATAAAACCTGGTGTCACGGAAGTCCTAGATAGATGGAAGGAGGGCAGGATTCTTTTGGCTGATCGGCATAAATAACCCTTGGAACCCCGCTGGTGAGCAAAGCCGTCGGGAAAAAGGTGGCGCGACCATGTTCAATGAACGAGGACCCCTTGAACCCCGGACCGAGGAACTTGAGGAAGAATTTTCGTGGCCATCTGACACTACTCAGCCGGATTGTGACACTAAACCAGAACTCTAAACGTTCAATCTGGGACCCACCAGAGCCTCGGAGATATGTAAATGGGTACATTCTCCCTAGGGCCTCGGAGTTTTTGGTCCGAATGACCTACCAGCCGGACTGTTCAGGCACGGTGGTGAAGTCCTCAGTCAACTCTTGACCGATCTCTGTGTTTGAGGGACGGAGACGGTCATATACAAAAGGTCACAGGCTCCTGGAGGGGGCCTACAGTGATTGTTGCAGCCACAGGTGGATGAGCTTGCCTTCAGCCTCAAAGAGACTCTTGGAATGGCTTGCTTTTGTCGCCTCATGGAGGCCTGTGATGCCCCGACTGGAAAGCAGCAAGCAAGATTCTCGCCTGATAGAGGCTATGCTGACCAAATCTTTATATTCAGCCGGGTGCCGAAACAACACCACGGGCATAAACAACCCGCGATTTCTGTATTCCTAGATTTCCCATGCGCATTTGTCTCATGCCTGTTCTTGCAAGCTTGTTTAGCAAGAAATGCCTCTGGAGTCCGCGGCATAATGATTTCTTTACATTCTCAGGGTCGCGGGCTGGAAAACAATACAGAAAGCACACCAAAAGTCTCCGCACGTAGAGTGGTGTCCAAAAAAATGCCACCATTTAATTTCTGTTTGACCCCGTGTTTGGCGAGATAACAGTTCGAACGGTAGCAGTTTTTCAAAACCCTAGAATTCAAGTAGCTTCTGACAACTTTTCTTATGTGGAATTAGTGAACGACAGTATTCTCGTCTCCAAAGATGAGAAGACTCATGTGTCTTTGGATGTATCGACCAAACTCACCTAATTCTTTGACAAGCGCTTTGCAACCACATATTTTGAACTCATGCGTCCGGGTATACAATCACTGAACACGACACTCGCAATCCAAGGAGAGTTACTAGAACCGATGAGGCATTTCACGTTTCTTGGAAGTTGAAAATGAGGTTGGTGCTTGAATCTCTAATGCTCAGTTCGCGTTTGCTACTTACAGACACCTATAACGTCAAAGCGGCATTTCTCTGAATCTCAAGGGACGTGTGCAGCAGGCTAAACTATGGGTTGTTTTGTTGTATGGTAGTCTGGCGCGGTCTTTGGGCAGCGGAGCAGAGACAGCTCCAGATCTGCGTCCAGGAACTTAGGACCGTCTCAGGACCTCACCTGGTGTAGTTTGTTGCCACAAAACCATCCGCAAAGGGATTAGAAAGCGAATAGTTGATTGTGCAACAAGGGTGTTCATCGAGGAGTGACTCGTGGGACCATATGTCGCGGTGATTAGGCCGTATACTGCACATGCCAAGCAGTCGTACATCAAAGGCTACTGGGTTCCATATCCAGCTCAGAGTACCGGAGGCGGAGAGCAGGTCGACTTTTGACCTAGCGGAGTTGTTTGAAGGGGGTTGCGAAAATGGTGGGTACTGTCGATCGGAGTCGCCTCCTGGAATGAATTCCGCGTGTTCCCTTCTGTGCACGGACGTTAGCGCTGCAGGGTTTGGCTGCTAATCGGTGTCATTGGCCTTGCTGTTGTCATCTACGCTCCAGATTGTCTAAATGGTCGTCTGGGTTTGTGCCTCGTAATGATGTGGTAGGCTAATACTAATAAACCCCCCGATATACTTTTGGCGGTCCCGAGCTCCAGTTAACAGGCATTGTCCCATTTGTCTCTATCTAGTCTATTCACACAGGAACGCTTTGTAATCCCGCGACTGTGGCAACCAGCAGCCGGTTTTCAGTCAATTAACGGGCAAAATTGCTCAAGGCTCTTATTTATAATACATTAGGGGCCGACTAAGTGGGGTTAGTGGGTTGATAGTGGAATGGGTCTTCTCCGCTACTTGGTCTATAAAGTGGCACGACAAATATGACCTTTTGGTCTTGCTGGAATATCAGTAGCAGCATGTTATTGTGCCTTTTTTATACCCTAGCCAACGTTGGCATTCTTGTTAGCAGTGCATTTGCTCAAAGTTTCATTCTCGAAATTCAGAACCCCGTTAATCTTTCTGAGTGCTGCTCACACGTTGAGGCAATCCTGGGCCATGCGTGTTTCTCTTAAGCTCTGTGGCGGGATATGAGACGTTCAGCTTCACATGTTCATGTAGTCCCACCTTGCACCAAGGAGGGCCCACTTTTGACTTCTTCACGCTTTTGTTTCCTGGAAAACCCAGGGCTTGGCAATAATTGCACTCAGCGAATCTCAAACACTTTGGCTTTTCTGGCACGTTAAGAATAAAGACAAATGTGTGCCAGAGATGTCACGCCAAACGAGTTCCCCAGGATGGTGTGAGCTTTGTTAGCAAACCATTCCCCAAAATAACAATATCTTACAGTTTGTGATAGACATAAAAGCCAGACAGCTTGCCAAATACACTCGTGGCTAAAGGAATATCCTATGCGCGGTCACTTACCAGGATTAAATCCATTGTTTTTGGGACGTGACCCGTCGTTCATACCCTGCATGAGGTAATGAGGCTGCTCTCGCAGTGCCTGAAGCTTTTCTCCGCTTTTTTCGACACTTCTGTCTACGGCATATTCTGCGGCCATCTGTGTAAGTACCTCGATTACTTAGCCTCAATTCAGCTCCGTTACGTTTCCCCCAATGACTTGGAAACTATTTACGGATACGCGTGCCAACAACTACTCAGTCGTACTGTGGCGTCCCATGGCGCACGCTAGCTTGATTGTTCTTATGATACCGCTAAGATCACGCCCTCATTTACACTGGTGCACGAGCCTTCCATACAGGATACAGATACACATTGTATCTCAGTCATGTTTAGTCCAGCGGTTCTTATCAAAGCGCTTTTATGACATGCTTGGGTTAAAAGCGCTAACTTTCTAAACTACATGCGTTATTCAGTATTATGATATAAGCAGTTTTGAGGTCCTTCTGAGCGGGCACAATCAAGGCATGGTCTTTGACTCTTACGGACCTGCAAAGGAGCATTTCAGCTTCAAAACCCCTTTTTGGTAACCTGTGCGCCGGTCGGCAACTTACAGGGTCAGGAGCTATATCCGGTTGAATCCTAAATGATTTGTTCGCTTTTGTTCGAACGCTTTTAGTTGCCGACATGAGTAGTATAATTAGGGTTCAGTAATCCCGCCAGCACTGGCCCTGGTATGAATGGCAGTGTTTGAGAATTGCTTTGGGTCTCAGATGGAAAGTTAGGTCTGTGTTCAAACGAACTGACAGCCCCGAGGGGCGCAACAGGTGACGCTTTGGTTCGTTTATCACTTCTGTATGTTTTGACGTATATCTCTGTGACAACATGTATCATAACGCTTTTGTGAACATCAGTAGCCAAATGACCCCGTGTAGTAGGTTTTCGGCAGCGCCGGCTGGGTTCCGACGGTCTCGCTCGAGCACTTATGTAGCTTGAGCCCTATTTTTCAGTTGGCATTATGTGAGAAAAAGAGAAGCTTCATTCTTCAACCCACTCAGCACCAATGATAGTTTTTACCTTCCTTCAAATTGCAAATGTTTAATGCGGCTGTCTTTTTTAAAAGGGTTCACCTTTACGGGTCAGTCGGCTAGTACCTTCCCGCTAAAACTGTTTGTTTCACTCTCCCTTGCGCAAGTAAGAACAACCAATGACGAAAAACACATGATCCCTGCTCTCCTGGCTTTAGGTTAGTCGACTCCTTCTATGGCAACGCAACATGAAAGAACTCCACTGTGCTCCGTCCCTGCCACGCACTTTGAGGACCTAGATTTATACAGTTTCCCGGTCATAGCGAATGTAATATTAATTGTTTCCAGCAGTTAGTTGGGCCACGTTGAGTTGCGCGCAAAACCTCAAAAGTCCAATCGTTCAAATGGAGTTTTGTGAACGAATGCGGTGCTATAAACACAATGATAAAATAATACAATTGTACAAACTTCAAATCGTATGATTACACCGGCTTCCATACACCGGTTAAGGAAATGCCCATTCCCAACGGATCCAAAAGTCCACACCGACGCAAGACAACGTGGCCACAAGTAAGCGAATCCACGTTTGGATTTAAATGACGCGTGCGATGACAATGTCAAAGAGCGGTTTACGCTCAGGTCAAATTCAAGAAAGGTCTTACAGGCGGAAAGCCAAAACAACAGAAACGAGGGATGACGCTGCACACAATAAGAACACAAGGAAAGAATCAACGCTGCCCCCAAAGTCAGCATGGCACACCGAGGTCTACCAGCTCGATCAACCACATGCAATAATAAGATAACAATAATAATAATGTTTATACCCGACTCGTGGGTAGCGTACCTTTAGGCATGATCATAAAGTTACGGTCAGAATAAGCGCATGACTGCTGGGTTTGTGGGTACCGGGAACTTCGTCGAAAAGGGACGGCGACACAAAAAGCGGGCATTATCCGAAGTAGACTTGGTCACGCCTGAGGCGGCATGGGTAGGGAACCGAAATTGCAACGGTATAATCCCCCTAGCCGCAAACGTCTCCCTCAATGTGGAGCATGCGCCTAGGGTGAGTGAGCAACCGGTTGTCTTGAACAAGGTCTTTGAACAAGATTTGGCCAACAGGCTTTTCACCGTTGACCCAGCAAACACACGGTGGAGACATGGCAAGAGCTTCAAGCTCAGAGCGCACACTTTCATTAGGCAAAATTTTTCCACGTTTAGGGCAAAAGTTCCGTGGAATAACCCTCCTCCGATGGTTGCACACGCTCCTTCTATAACCCAGTTCAAAGCAATGTTAG
>SJOL01009319.1:1029369-1158327 GCA_004794785.1 Opisthorchis felineus | reverse complement strand
GGAAAGATATCTTTGTGTTGGCACTTCACATTCAGATATACCATAACGCTGCAATATCAAATGGCTAGCAGTGCATATCTGGGAATGGATATCGTCCACAGAGGTGACACTCGCATCACTACTGCGCAGTGCATCAGGTAGTCTACCATTATTATACGGAATGGAAGGCAGGCTTCTTGAAAACTGTGTTGTGCCGAGGTTCGCTGAAGAAATTCATCCTCTGTTACATCCGAGGAGCATAAAGCACACAAACGTTATTTACCTATTTACGTAGGTGGAAATTGCATTGCATATTCTGCAGATTTTATCTCGCTTTTAAAGAATAACGTGGAACGCTAAAAATGCTGGAGTTTGATTTCGTGCTCTATCCCGTAAACAGGTAATAAAATGCAAATGGTTGGTGGTTGGTGACTTCGAAATTTTGCTCACTTAAACAAATTGCTATGAGTGACATATCACCGAAACCTGAAAATCCATTAGGCTAACTACCCGTAAAATTCGCATCAGTTATCCAGTCGGTGGCCCCCAGCGCTGAGTCCCCATTCGGGGCGGCCCACGTTGCCTGCACCTCGGTTGCCTTAGTTTTTCGCTAGCGGTAGCCCGGTGGAAAGGGTTTGGTGTCCTCTACGCGTTTGGTTCAGGATTTACGCAGCCTCACACATTTACAGCCACAGAGTGAAGAATTTGTTAACATGGTGTTTCGACGCCGGCAGAGGTACTGAATTTCTCTTTCCTACAGTTCGTAGTTGTTCTTCAGTCTGCTCAGCAGAACATATACCAGACAGCATGAATGTAAATCACGGAAAACGCGCCCCCGCAGCGCATATCCTTGGCAGTGCTCTACCCCTTCCAATTCAGTCGAAATCGGTACTTCTTCTGGATCATTGAGGTCGCCCTTGACCTTGAGCGCGCAAACGCGAGCTTTATTTTGGAGATGCTCCGCCCTCCACAGGCCCTCTTGGGAACCTACTGAGAGGTTGGCTCCGAGAAATCAAGTGATGGCACCTTCAACTTGCGATACTGTAGGGTTTTCGGCAGCCAGTATCGCTGCCATTTAGTACTTGCCGGCGCAAAACTGCAATAACTGAAGGAATTCTATGGTAAGGAATCGAAATAAGGCGAAGAGTGGGGACTTGGGATAAGCAAACCTATGTCCTCCTGAAAAAAATTCACCATGAAACAGCAATGGACATCATGTCGAGGTGAAGAGCCATCAATGAAGTGGACTTAAGTTCCTTTGTGGACCTCACTCAGCGTGAGCTCAGCATACAGTGGCAGGCTAACTTTAGCTTGGCACCGGTAGCGCGATAGCATGTCCTGAGGTTGCTGGTATATCAACAGAGTCCAGTTTCACTTCTGTCTCCTCCCTTTTTCCGCGATAATCGGTGAATGGAACTTTGGTAGTTATAAGCACTGTGATTGTGCGCGGTTTATAGCTGATGATGATCTGTGATTCGAAACCAGGTACAATTTGGGTTGTCGCTCCCTTTACATAGAGACCATTCTGCCTTACACACTGACTTGTTTACTAAAGGTTTTAGGCGGGGAGCACCATTCATATGTCTGATTATTGTGTTTTCTATATAATCAATATATGTATGCCTAGAAGTATATGCTGAATAAGATGTTTAGGGTAAATCTGCAGTCGGATACTGACGAATGGTTTCAGACTTACCAACGAACCACGCGCCTGCCAGTCAATAAAGACGGAACCGATCCTGTGGTTGAGCCTTTCAAGATCCCACCAGGCTTGGAACGTTGCGTTAGATCTTCTGGCCCATAGCTTGTCAAATACAAGCTACTTCTGGAGGTTTGGTGACCAAGATGAAACTCTCTATCCTCTCAGCACCACTCACATGGCTGTACCATTTAGCCCACAGCCGTCTGGACCTGGAATCACACATTCAGATACCTGAAGTGCTCTTCGTGCGACAATCGAATCAACAAGGATGGGCGCGCATGCTAGGCCTCGAGGTGATTAATTCTAAATCCGGAATTCTTTGTGCACGATTTTGTTCGTCGACGTTTTATATACATTTTCTGTATATATATACATTTTCTGGCTTGGGGCTTGGAAACCGATTTTTTAGGGTAAAGAATTGCTCTGTGCTATTATCCTGCGGACGTTGATCTGTCATCGCGAAACTCATTCTGAAGGATCAATCTGAGTTTCGCGCTTGCCTGCATCGATCATATGCTCACCTTGCGACAAGTGCTGAAACTGCGACATTTCCTCCAACGACCAGCGATGACCATTTACCTTCATTTAAGCTTGCCTTCTGACCGCGTCGATCGTCAGTAACTGTTGTAGTGTCTGGAGGTGAAAGATGTCACCTCCGAATTCTTGTGTTATAAAGACCTTAAATTTCTACTTCCGTGGGCACTTAATGGTTCACACAAACTTTCACCTTAGTTCAACGCATCCACTTGTGTCACACAAGAATGCCGCATCCCGTCCTTCGTCATCGACGTGCCGCTCTGGTTTCCTTTGTCTTTACCAACACCATGGGGGTCGAAGTGCTCCGTAGGCGTCTGCTCATAGACTCGAAGTGCGATGACAATGTCTTTTTTGAATTCAAACCGCCTTAAATAACCTAAAAATATCGTGGAACGGTGTGGTTTGCACTCTACGCCTAAGAATAGATGGCACCAGACCTCGTGCTTTCAGATAGGCGTAGTAGGTAAATTCATCTATCTGTCGATTGGATTGTAAAGGTACGAAGGTGTTTCCTCCAAGCGACCAACCGGGAAAACCATACATTCTTCCATTGTCTTGTGTATCAGGATTTCAAGTCGAAGGCAAGTCAAAGACAAACCGTTCCTCGGAAGCCTCTTATAAGCGAAAATATCAGGGACCAGGATGGCTCTGATATCTAGCAAAAAATGTGCGGACCGCTGAACACAGTACTTCGAACAACAATTCAGTTGGCCACTTGCTACCTCTAATCCGGAGTGCTAGCCTTCAACAGAAAGTTGGGCTGCAAATATGGAGCCTCCTTTCTAGGCTTGGGCAGCCTGGCAGTATCCCAGCCCTCGTGCTTTCTTCTGGTGGCATGGCAGTTGAGCACCGAAAGAGTGCTATAGCTGAAGGGTTTTCTTATGGAGCCCCCTTCAACCTCAGGAGTGTTCTCTCTACGCAAACGTCATCCTGCTGCTAACAGATGTTCAGTATGCAGACGGCATAGTAGACAAATTTGTCTACCTGGGCAAGTGTATCAATTCCGGTGGTCTCTTGAAAGATATTTCCATCCGGATCGGGAAGTCCAGAGCAGCTTTCGTGAACCTGCATCATCTGTGGTGTAGGCGTGACATCAGGTTATCCGCCAAGGGTCGAGTTTGCAATGCTACGGCGCGCTCCATATTATTATACGGGTCAGAAACCTGGCCGCTGCGCGCCGAGGACGTCAAAAGATTTCAGTGTTTGACCATCGATGTCTTCGGAGCATTGCCCGAGTCTAATGGAAACACAGGATCAGTAATGCTGAAGTACGTCTAATGGTTTTCGGAAGAAATAACTCACCCGCGATAGATGAACGGATCGCACTGCATAGGTTACGCTGGCTTGGCCACGTGCTCCGTATGCCAGTTGACCGACTTCCTCGAAGGGCTCTTTTCGCACAACCACGTGAAGGGTGGAAACGAGTCAGGAAACCTCAAGTAGTGACTTGGCGTCGAAGTATGAAAGGTATTGCCAGTAAACTCAGCTGCGCTGGTCATTGCCGTCTATCTGGATGGGGACCTCGAGACGGAACACACCAATGGTTAGAGACATTGTCAGATGTGGCCCAGTCGCCCCCTCAATGGCGCTCGTTCATCCAAGCTATTGCCTTCAATGCATAACTCCCCTCCCCATCCCTCCAATTAAAAGTCCACTGACAACCCTGTATTTACGCATCGTTTTTATCAGCTACCGCTCTAATGCGCAGCTTCCTACCTCATTTCCCAAAAATCATCCGTAAACGAAACTGTGGCGGCTATTACCACTGTACGGCAAGTACACTGTTCTTAAAGCTGATGATGATGACAACCAGTAATGAAATAAATAACTTACTAAATCAGCAGAAAACAGATTTTACTGCTTACTCATTATCGGAAAGGCAGAATGTAGTGTAGAAAACAATTTCCCTGAACAACAGTACGATTCGCCTGAGCCCCATGGTCAAGTAGAAGAAAGTAGCTGCTCGTACCACTTCAGTGGTTGCATTTGGTATAGCAAGCCGCATTCGGTGCATTACAGCCATAACTGAATGAGGGGAAAAGCCCACTAATATCCATGTATTTACGCGTCAATTATATCAGCTACCAATGCGTAGCTATCTACCCTACCATAAACCATCGGCGACGAAATTGTGACAGCTATAGCCACTGTACAGCAAGCACGCCTTTTTACGGCAAAGATAACGATGTCATCGTGCGACTGGTCCTGACGTCCTTCTACCAGCTTTGTTTAAGGATGGTGGTGATTTTTTAGCCAGTGCCTGTCTAGTCTGTTGGGGTGAGTCGACAATAGTGCCCATTTTTAAAAGGAGTGCCCGTAGTGTATGTAATAACCACAGTTTGACTCCCGCTGTAACAAGGTTTCTGATTTTTAGAGCTGCTCGCCTGTGGACACCTGTCCCTTGAGGGCGCTGTTCGTCCAGGCGTTGCCTTAGCTTGACCCGTGGCCGCTCATAGAGGCGTCGTCGCTTATTGGTCCGTCCCTGGGGCTGCGCGCTTGCTTATCTGGGATTTGGTGCAGATAGTTCTGGCCGTGCTGTCCACTTTGGAGGTATGTTACGCCTGTCCGGTATCCCATGGCTCAGTTGTTAAGGTGCGAACTTACTGACCTGAAGGTCAATGGTTCTTCACCTAGACTGCTCCCGTCTAGGCTTGGGCGACCTTGCAGCATCGCAGCCCTCGCGCTTCCTTCGAGTGGCATTGCAGCTAGGCACTGAGAGGATGCTACAGTCTTTTGGCCTCGCAAATACTTAATCCGTGAGCATCAAACGGGACAGAGGCTGCGTCGACCACATTTTCACACTCCGCCAAGTATTAGAGCAACGCCGTATGTACAATCATGGTGTTCCTTGACTTCAAGGGTGCGTTCGATTCTGCCGACCGGTCAACTCTGTTAACCACACTTTCTCAGCAGGGTATGCCTCGGAAGTTTGTGAACATAATCCGGTCCCTATATTCACATACTTCTGGGCGTGTGAGTTTATGGTGAGCTCTCCAAAAGCTTCCCTACAAAAATTGGTGTCCGACAAGTGTGTCCACTCCGTTCTTGTTGAACTTCGTTGTCGATGAAATGATGAGGCGACTGCTGGAGGATCTTCAAAACCTCGGTGTTCAAATTGTTGTTGGTGAGAACTTTGTGGAGCTTGAGTACGCAGACGACGTCCCAATCTCTGAAGACCAAAGTGAAGACCAAGACCTGTTGAATAGACTGACCACCGTCATACCATCTTTTGGTATGCACCTTGCACCTACAAAGGGCGAAGTCATGTTTCAGAACGTGTAGTTTTTGAACATACACTCTACAATTCAAAGAGAACCACTGGAGATTGTGGAGAATTTCACATACCTCGGTAGTTGTATTAGACCCGATGGAAGTGTGTCTGATATAGTCAGCGCAAGAATCTCAAAGGCTCGAATCACGTTTTCTAATTTGCGTCAATTGTGGCATCAACGGAGTATATCACTGGGTCTCAAGGGTCGCGTGTACCAGGTTACAGTAAGGGCTGTATTGTTGTATGGTTGCGAAACGTGTCCTGTGGGAACAAATGATGTGAGGCGTCTTCAGGTTTTCGACCACCGGTGCCCCAGAAGTGTTGCTGGTTTCGGATAGTGTCGACGAATTCCTGACGATGTAATTAACAACAATATAATAATAATAATAATAATAATAATAATAATAATATGGTTCAGCTGTAACACCCTTTCGGTGCCTAGCTGCCATGCCGCCCGAAGGAAGCACGAAGGCTGGGATACTGCCAGGTTGCCCAAGCCTAGACAGGAGAAGTCGAGATGCAGAGGTCGGATTCGAATTAGGGACCTTCCGGACAGTAAATTCGGGCTCTAACCACTGAGCCATCTTGCCCCCTTCAATCATGAAAAACATCTGGTACCAGTGACGGCGGTGGCTCGACCATGTGCTACGTATGCTGAAATGTCGTCTGCCGAGGCGAGTTTTGTTCTCCGCGCTTCCCTTAGAACAGTGCAAACTGCGACGTGGACAACGTATAACTTGGCAGAAGGGGTTGAAAGAGATTGAATGAGTTAGGGAGTTGCTGGTGCGGTCCGCCTTCCAGGACGGGGTCCCTGTCACCCCTAGTACGCTTCACTGGAGACGTTGCAAGAAATGGTGGCTGATCGATGTTAGTGATGTTCGTGCTGTCGGTTTCTTTCCAGATTGATTGAGCGCTTGGAGTTGTAGACACCTCAGAATGCTTGCGATAGGCCTGTACCAGGTCCCCTCCTTCACCCACTCTGGTATATTTTCATTCTAAGGATTTAAATATAATTAGATGAACTTCGTGGTTGTACGGCATTGAAGCATGAGTGTCAACACTGATGTTGCTGTCTCTGATGGTGACGATTGTGATGATGATGTCTCCTTTCCTCGGGCTGAGCAACCGTATTATTCATTCTTGCAGCTTTCCGCTCACCAGTTATAACCTTCACTCCCACCCATCAGATTGTCCACTGCGTTCAATCCATCTTTCATTCTCATAACCTTCTCCAGTGTTTAAACTACTCAGCGAAGTAGTCAAAAAACAATCTTTTAGTAAATTAAAAGGATCTGACTCAGCTTTCAGTGTCCGTACTTTCTGTCAAATTGGGTGACAAGCATAATCAACATCAGTAGCACCAAAGGAGAAAACTTACGTTTCACTGCCGTAGAACCATGTTAATTTACCTGAGCGAGGCTTTATAATGTAAAGATGAAAAAATAGGACAGCTTGGGGCTAACTTACCATAACAATCCGTGTTATCTTCACCTTCAATACTCAGTCAGACGATCAGTTAGCCGCTGTACCGTTCAGTGCTTTGAGCCAAGCACGGAGAGGGCCACATGGACCCGATCCTGGATGGCGAATGTTGTATATTTGCTCTGCTTTCTCAAAACGTTTCATCGTTCATGGTTAAATCACTTTTTCTGGTTTTGGCTCGTAGTGTCAAATTTCTGGATAAATAAAGCCTAGCTTCTGAGCCATCAATCTTTTTCGTTCTTACTCTAATTGTCGCTGCTCTCCATTCCTCGTCATCTACAGTTTATTTATCCGGAAAGTTTCATCGAACAATGGATCGATTCTTACGTCCTGAACTGTTCGATACCGATCCCACTACTCAAGACTCGGCAGATATCTGGGAGCACTGGTTTTGTACTTTCGCGAATTTGATTGATTCAATTGCTTCTTATTCAGCAGAGAAACTGAAAACCCCGTTCATTTACTTTGCTTCTAGTGTTTGCCGCTTCATCAAATACCGTAAGGATTGTGAATAAGTTATTGCAACCCTGCGAGAAATTTATGTATAACCGGAACTGTAATATTCGCCCGGTCTCTTTTGAGTACTTGTAAGCAAGACAGAGACCTAAGTCTTGATCAATCTGTACAACAGCTTCGCGGTTTGTTGCCAGATTGCCACTTTACGGCTGTGAGCACAGAACAACATAGCGATGAAGCATTACGAAACGCGTTTATTAGTAGTCCTTATTCGAACATTGTTCGTCAGAGGCTATTGGAACATGATTTGCTGGATTTTAAAACCGCCTCCGCTCACGTAAAATCCATCGAGCCAGCGCAAAAACAGTCGCAGTTGTTTTTGCCGGACAGTCAACTCCTCTGTGCTACCGCATCGAACGACCCACCAAGGTCTTCACATTCTCAGGCATCATTGCATGAACAGATGACTTGCTAGTAGGGGGTCTTCATGTATCTTCCATGGCTATGCTCATCACCCGCGTTATAAATACCCCACTAAAGACGCGACCTTCAAAATTGTGGAGTGAAAGGGTATTTTAAAAAAAACATGCAGATCTGCTACTGGTCTGAGGAACACCCCATCTGTCATAAGTGCACTACCTTGCATCAGTGCTGCGGCTTCAGAGTGTTTCAAAGGAGCATTCACCGATGTGAAAGCCAATGACGTTCAACTTCGAACTTTCGTTGATACTGGTAGTTCAGGAAGTTTTATTTCCGAAGATTTTGTCCCTCGTAATCAGTGGCCTATACTACCGTCGTCATCTGAGATCACTGACCTCCATTCACCACAAAAGCCTGGCTCTTGGACACTGTTTTTTTAACGTGCAACATAAACAAAACATGTACCTCTCTTTAAACTTTTCTGTATTACATGATCTTTGTGCGGGCATTCTACTTGGACATGACTTTCTTAAACTTCACAAGTCCCGGAAAATCTCCTTCTAGGGTGATAAACCTTCGTTCTCGCTTTGTGGTCTAATCACCGCTCTAATGGAACCTCTCACATCGTCTGCACATCTTGATCCAAGGTGTAAGCCCGTTGCCATGACGTCAAGACGACGTTCTGCGACCGACCAGGTTTTCATTGCTTCTGATCATCATCATCACTACCATCATCATCGACAGCATGATATCGGCGTTGAACACTGATGCTTCGGTGCCACACATTGCTTCTGAAGTAGAGCGTTTACTCGATCAACAAATCCTTAAACCCTCAATGTCTCCATGGAGATCGCAAGTGCTCGTCACGACGAATGAGCTGCAGAATAAACAAATGGTGGTTGATTACCAATTTGCGCAACTGGACGCTTATCCGCTCCCCAGAATTTAGGATATGAGTAGTAAACCAGCCCAATATCGCATCTTCAGCACGCTTGATCTTGAAAGTGCGTATCGTGAAATACTCACTGAGAAAAGTGACAGAAGCTACACGGCTTTTGAGGCTTACAACAATCCGTAAATTTCGCCGAATTACACTTGCAGTAACAAATAGAGTGGCGTGCTTTCAAAAGTTATGGATGGCATAATACGCACCGAAAGACTCACCGGGACATATCCCTATGTGGATTATCTCGCCATTTGTGGGAAGTATCAAGAAGAACACGATCGAAATTTACAGCGTTTCCTCGCCTTGGCACAAAAGTATGGCCCTTAGTTAAATTACGATAAAAGCACAATTTCCACTAAACTCAGAATCCTTGGCTATGAAATGATGGAAGGCGTCATCAAACCAGACCCTGGGCGTTTCAGAGCCTTGCAAGAACTGCCCGTTCTGAAGGACATGAAATCTCAGGAACGTATAGGTGGCTTGTTTGCGTACTAATCTCGTTGGGTAAACCGTTTCTCTGACGAAATCTATCCAATCGCTCACAATACAACCTGTTATAAAAGCGTTTGAAAGTGTTAAAAAAGAGTTCATGGATGCAGCAGTGGTTACTGTCGATCCGAGCAAATATCTGATACTCGACACTGATGCTTCTGATGTTGCGATTTCCGCTACACTCAACCAAGGTGGCAAACCTGTCGCATTCTTACGTACACTGTCTGCTAGCGAAAAACATCATTCTGCTATTGAAGAAGAAGCGCCGCAATTATCGAAGTGCGCGAATGGAAACACTACCTACTTGGGACCCATTTGAAGACTGTGACCGATCAGCGGTCCGTTGCGTTCATCTTTTCAACACAGCAAAAAGGGAAAATGTAAAAAGGACAAAGTCCAACGGTGGCGAATGCAATTATCACCTTTTTCTTTTGGTCTGTGTAATCCACAGACCAGGTACCGAAAACAAAGCCACTGATAAGCTCTCTTGGAGCGTCTGTAAGATAATATAAAGACACTCGTTCAACTGTAACATCCTTTCGGTGCCTAACTACCATGCCACCCGAAGGAAGCACGAGGGCTGGGACACTACCAGGTTGCCCAAGCCTAGACAGGGGAAGTCGAGATGCGATTACTTCACCTCAGCTGGATCTAAAACGCTTACACCCAACTCTGTGCCACCCTGGGGCAACAAGCATGATGCATTTCACCCGCGCCAAGAACCTCCCGTTCTCCCTGGAGGAAATCCGACTTGCCACTAAACAATTTCATGTGTGTGCGGAGTTAAAACCACGTTTCTTCAAACCATCTGCTGGTACAGTTATTAAAGCCACACAAACGTTTGAATGTTTAAGCATTAACTTCAAACGACCACTGCCTTCGACGACCCGAACTAAATATATACTAACGGTCGTAGACGAGTATTTCTGTTTCCCGCTCGCCTATCCATGTCCAGATACAATTTCGTCTACGGTGATATCGTCTTGTGCCACTCTGCTACATTTGGCCCACTTAGTTTAATGCGTTCGGATTGCGGTTCATCATTCATTTCGGATGAGATTAAGCGATTTCTCCATAAAATGTCGTTTTCACCAGTCGGACCACTCCATACAACCCAAGGGGAACGGTCAGGTGGAACAATTAAGTGGAACTTTGTGGAAAGCTATTACGCTTTCATTACGATCAAAAGGTCTTCAAATCAGTTATTGGGAAACCGCCTTACAAGACGCGCTCCATTCGATTCGTTCTTTGTTGTCCACCACCACCAATGCCACTGCACACGAGCAAATGTTTCATCATAATCGAAAATCAGAAATCGATACATCATTGCCGCAGTGGTTGCTTTCGCCGGTACCAGTTCTGGTGCGACGAACTACACGATCTTCGAAGTGTGACCCCGTAGTCGAAGAGGTTAAGCTCCTCGGGTGTAACGCTGAGTACGCATATGTCTCCTTACGTCACCTGACTCTTTCAACAGATTTTGAATGCGCTCTATTATCCAGTATCAGCAATGGCAGCCAAATACTGATTCGTTTATTAAGCCGGAACTATCTGATTGCTCTGCTTCGGAAACTGAAATGTCGAATTTTGCGGAACACCCGTTGGTTTTATAACAACAGCGGACACGAACCTATTTCCTGTGCAACAAAGAGGTCTGATATTATTCAGTCATAAAACGAACTCCCGTGAGCATTTTTCCCAGGGGGTGGAGGGGTGAATGTTGTATGTTTGCTCCTTTTTTCAGTGTTTCATCGTTCATTGTTAAATCGCTTTTTCTCGTTTTAGCTCGCAGTGTCAAATTTTTGGATGAATAAAGCCTAGCTTCTGGGTCCTCCGTTTTTTTCGTTCTTACTCTGATTGTCGCCGCTCTCCATTCCTCGTGAAAACAACAGCACCTAAATTTTGTGCAACATCATTCCATTCTGCCATGTCATAGTCTGTTCACTTCTAGGTGGCATCGTACACGCCGGCTGAATTATTCTTCCTGAAATAGCATGAATACAGTCAACTCACGAAAGCTAATATGGATGCTGTGATTGGTTTGTTGGAGGAAGTTCAGTTCGTGTACTGTGAAACCTAAAAAGGAAAGATATAGGACATACTGAACTCGGCAAGCTAGTCAACGCAGTTTACTATAAAAGCATTGGTATTTGCTGAAATGGGAAATGGGATCAGTGTTGTCTTATAGCAAACACAATTCTGGCCTTCGAGACTCATGTGTTGACCTCGTCTGTCACTGCTTCATAGTCGGTGCAACTTCCGAGATACGTATAGTGTTTAGTGCCACTACCTGAATTCTCACAGACATGTTCAAAGACTACACCCTACAGCATGACTTTGCACTTCGTGGTCGCGAAGCACATCTCGATGGGCTGGATGACCTCGGTCAGCTTTTCTGCTAACGCTTACGTTTTCTGCTGTTTTTCAAAAAATCAGAACAATATCGTCTGCATATTCCAAGGTCCTGGCTCGGAGAGATATAAACACCGGGGGTTTGGAGACTTTCCAGTGTTCGCTTCATCTCATCAATAACGAAGCTGAACAAAGATGTAGACAGTGGGCACGCTTGTCGGACACCGCTGCTTGTAGGAACGCCTTTGGAGAGCCCCCCGTACACTCACGCACCCACAAGTATGTGAGTACAAACAGCGCAAGATATTCACGAACTTCTGGGGCATGCCCTGTGGCGCAAGCGTGTTGAGAAGACCAAACCTATCGGCACAATCGTACGCACTCTTGAAGTCAAGGAGCACCAAGATTGTAGGGCGCCTGTACACATGCCGTTGCTCTAACACTTGAAGGAGTGTGAAGATGGTATCCACATAGCCACTTTCCGGCCGAAATCCTGCATGCACGTCTTCATGCCCTTTCGTAATACTACGTAAAATAGGCGAAACAGTCAGGTTACGAGAGTGGTTATGCTAATTCCTCGATGACCATCACAGCACTGCGACCACCCCTTTTGAAAATGGACACCACTATCGACTTCCCCCAGTTAATTGAGGTGTCCTCTTTTTGCAAGATAGAGGCAAGTAAGCTAGACAAGCATCTACTGAGGATTTCACCTCCATCTTGGAACAGAGCTGGTGGAAGTTCATCAGGGCCAGCAGCTCGGTGTCGCTTGATGGACAAAAGACATTTACTTATTTCCGATGCCGTCGGGGGTTCGAGATTCACTGTCCAAGGCTGTTTTGCCGGTTTGGAATTCGGCTGATCAACTGTGAGTGGTCAGTTGAACTGGTCTCGAAAGTGTTCAGCCCAACGATTAAGGCTCGAAACCCTGTGCCTAGGTGGGGCGAGATGGCTCAGTGGTTAGAGAGCGAATTTACTGACCGGAAGGTCCGTGGTTCGAACCCAACCTCTGCCTCTCGACTTCCCCTGTCTAGGCTTGGCAATCTGGCAGTATCCCAGCCCTCATGCTTCCTTCTGGTGGCATGGCAGCTAGGCACCGAAAGGGTGTTACAGCTGAACGATTATCTTTTATTATTAGGTCTAATTGGTTGAGCCATTCCATAAGCGGAGCGCCCAACATCTTGCGGGGTTGCGGACAATGCCTTCCAGTGAGAGTCAACATCAGAAGACGTCTTGTCCGAAACGGACTTTAGTAGGTGGTTCTGGTAGACTTGCTTCACAACAGGGTCCGAGAAACTTCTCAGTGGCCAGCCTGGGTGTGTGCACCTTGTGCGCCTCTGAAAAACAAAGGACCGTCAGACTGCTCACCAGAACTTCACAACCTCCTTCGAAGGCCTCGGGGTTCAGGCCATCCAGACAGGGTGCCTTATCGTTTTGGAGGAATGATGTCTCGCGTTGGGTTTCTGTTGCTGGTGGCGTGTTGGTATCGATGTGTCATACACACCGCTTGGGTTCTTCCAGAGATTGTGGTGAAGGAGACCAGCAGAGTTGTCCTTCTGGTTGTTTAGCACGTCGCTCAACACGATGATTCTGTGTACGAACTGCCGTCCCAAACTTCTCGCAAACTGTCCCGCTGACACCTGTCTTCTTCTGGCGGGTTGATCGAGCCAGGTGAAATAGGGTGCGTTTGTTTCATGTGGCGAATGCCACCATCTCCTGGACCTTCTTCAGCCTCAAGTTCAAAAGAGCATCTGTGCTTGACTCGAGACACTGAACGATATCATTGGCGTTCATGCCGTCAGCTTCTCTCTAGAATATCTGACTGAGTGTTGCAAATGTCCTCGCATGTTTGATGCAGGCTAGCCATAGGTCACCCTCATTGCCCAATTTCTTACTATCATAAGACTTTATTCAAATGAACTGACATAACTGTACGGCGGTGAAGCACCAGTGTTCCCATCTGGTCTCTTCATGTCAATGATGTGGTTTGATGATGACGGTGGCCAGTATTGTCCATCTTCCTTGATTAATTCTTTACATATCATTTGTCAGGGGTCAGGTTCGTTGCATGGGCTAGAGATAACTCAGTGGTCTGGGTGCGAACTTACTGACCGGAAGGTCCCTGGTTCGAACCCAACATCTGCATCTTGACTGCCCCTGTCTAGGTTTGAGCAACCTGGTAGTATCTCAACCCTCGTGCTTCCTTCTGTTGCATAACAGCTATGCACCGAAAGAGTGTTGCAGCTAGACGATTATGATCATTCCTGCTGTACATTCTTTTCAGCCCACTTCAATTCTGCGCGCGTGAACTAGAAGGCAGAGGCGTATAAGTGTTTGTACCACCACCTTTTGCTGATAATACCGTTTCCAAGGAAACCATATCAGCTTGCTTTGCCAGTCAGTCAGCCGTAAGTTTTACTGTTAAATGTGTTGTTTGTGCTCCGTCTTCAAATGGCCTTTAATAGCTGGTTTCTGATTAAAGCTTGTCGTTCAGGTTTCTGCTAGTTAGCACTGCATTGCAGTTCACCTAGTTGGCACAGGCACATGGAAGATGGTCCTCTCGGTTTACTCTATCGCCATCACTGTATAGTGTCGTCGGAGAGTGAATCTTCAGTCTCGTTTCGACGAAGCGATATTTAACATTACTGAGAGGAAGTTTTAAAGAGGCAAGGTACTTTTGGTCACACTTCCTATATGATTGTCTCTGTTAAGCGATCCCATCGGATAGTTGTCGATACAATTCACGTAGGTAACCCAATGCATCCTGAACGCCCGACAAAACCGAGAATACGCACTCCTCTTGACGCGACCTATCATGAAAATCTGTCTCCGCTCTAATGTTAGTAGTAAATGGAGTACCTGCGAGGTCGAATGTCCAGGAGGTACTATCATGTCACAGTTTGCTTACGTACGCCGACGATCTCTTTGAATAGATGGTTTTAGTTTCTTTCAGTGTATCAGGGCTGAGCTGTTACCTTAGAACAACTGTCTCTATGAGCCTTCAAAAGGATGGACTCAGGATTTGCCTGACTTTTACTTGAAAGCGCTCAGTCTTTCTTTTTATTATTATTCGCCCGAGTAGCTTACCCGGGGCAAGGAAGACCGTACAGTTAGGGGCCTCCTGTAAGAATAACAGACAGCCAAAATCATGAGCTAAACTATGGATAGTGCATAAAGTGGAGCACCGTTGAGGTTGGGGTGGATAAACTTTAACCTTGTTGAAAAGTTGAAATTTGTGGGGTATCCGAAGAACGGAAAGTGAATTCTAAAGGCTGTATTATGGGAGACTGCTGTGACATTTAAGCCAATAGGCCATTGATAGAATGATGGTTAATGAACATGTATGGATGACTACTCGTGTAGCTGTTGTCCTTTATCTTGGTTTGACCAAGACCGACCAAATCTGTGAACAGTTGGGGTGATAGAGATGGAGTGGCAGTTATTGAGTCAGATGAATAACCATGCGTGGGAGTGGATGACGTTGGGGTTTTTCCGAGAAGAGTGAACTACAGCGGGAGCGAGGGAGAGATGTAAGTGACGAGATGTGATTGGATGAAGCTCTGCTACACAGTTTTCAAACGAAATGATAGGATGCTATCTGGAACAAGGGTGTTTAGTGACCGGGGGCATTGATGAACAGGTTCGGTTGAAATCGAGGGTAGTTGTAAACAGTTCGTAGATTCTGCTTAGTTTTGGACGGACGTTGAAGGGAAGTTGTAGAATTTGAGGCAAAAGTGTGAACATGTCGGTCTGCTCTTGAGTGGGCGAGTCCAGGCGTTTATTGCAGTCTGATTAGCGGAGCAAGAGGCAGTGGGTTACAGTGGTCTCTGATATAAGGGACAAAAATTATAGCATACCGTCCTAGTCAGCAGATCAATCTTGCGGGCGAAACGGAAGTGTGCTAGGGGCAGTGGAGCGGATACTACCGGTTAAGAATGCCAAAGGTTGCGAATTAGTCTACACAACAGGACTGAGATAAGTGATTGGGATGTTTAGTCACCGCACAAAATTCGACGGGATACAACTAATTTGATGTGAAGGTCTGGTGATTTCGGTCGACTGCTTCCGTTTGCGATGAAAGAATGTTCAGTCATATTTGTGGACACCTAGGTCGCCGGGGATGCGAAGTATAGCAGTGGAGTCGGATTGATTGATGCGTTCGCAGATGAAATCCAGAGTGAAAATCTGGGTGGTATGTTTGTCATCGAATGATTGGAATCGGTTGATTAGGAGGGCGGTTTTAGCCTCAATTACTGAAAGTCAGGCTAGGACGAATCCAGGGAAGCTGGTGAAAAAGGAATCAGTCTACCTAATTTGTACTGCGACGTTGTATGTAAGGTACTAATGATGAATTACTTTGCTCTTCACCAGGACAATGGGTGGTTGATAGGACCATTTCTCTTCTTTACTATGCAAGTATGCAAAGTCAATAACTTTATACCATCATGTAGATCCTGGACGTTATTGGCGTGCGACGGTTTCTGCACCTCTACAACCCACTATGCGATAGCACGGATTCGCCGGATGGTTTCCAACACCAGGCTGACCACTGACCGAGGTCCGCCTACATTGTCTCTGTATCCTCCAGGTTTGCGTCATCGACTTACACTTGGTCACTTGCAGGTCGCTAGGTGTAGTTTTGATCTGCATATCTTTGCACACAGTCTTTAGTAAATTTCACCTAATCCCTCCGGTGCCAAAAATCAGGAGCCCGTTCTTAGTTTTTAAAAAGTCTGAAGGACGTCATAATAACGTCATTGTGGTTCAGTTGACGGACGCTTCTTTTAAAGGGAACGTTTGACCTTTTGGATGCGGTGTTGGGCTTTTAGTGTAGTATTGTACCATCTTCCGACCGAACGTGGGATGCCTTTCGAGAAGGGTAACTCCCTCGATAGGTCAACTGGTTATGTTCAGATCTAGGTTTTCTATAGGTTTAGTTTGACCGACGGTCTCTCAACAGAACAGAGATGTACCAATTAGATCGAATGGCGGTTTACACCGGATGAGTTTCTGTGTTTCTTATCGTATTGCGTAGATATCTCTCTGTTTCCGCCAGATTCAAGCGATGGTGATTTTTTACTTTTCCTTCACTATTTTTACTCTCGAATACATGATGCTTGGTGGCCGTTATAAACACTGTATCCTTGTTCCCTATAGGTTTGTTAAATCATGCATATGGTCGGTCGTACACTGCTCCCCAAGACTGTTATTCTGCAGTTATCCAACCGAAATTTGTGCAAGTCCGGCGTAGCTCATCAGCATCACAAGGTTGTTATTGTTGGTGGTGGAAGTGCTGGCGCGAGTCTTGCTAGCAAGTTGACAAGGTTTTTGGATGGATACAACGTTGCTGTTATTGAACCTTCGGATGTAAGTTTACCGGTTACTAAAAGTCAAGGCATGCGCACTTATTCCATAAGTGTGTTCACAAACTAAAAGTAACAGCCTGCTGTTTTTATGTTCACTGTAAATCAGCTTCTCAGAGTATCCGTACTTGGCTTGTTTAATTATATGATGATGGGTAGTGACTCACACGGTTGGCCGTTTGAACTTAAAGCCGTACTTATAGTATTATGAACGAACCGGTGAAACGAGGAACGCCTTCCGCAACCAAGTTGTTTATTAGTAAACACGAACTAAGCGTTTACAAGCCATTAGACACGAAAGTAAATACATCAACCTTCCGTAGTACGGGATCCTGCCCTTGTAGTTGCACCAACCTTCCGGGATCCAGTTCGACGACGAGGCTATTGGCACCGATCATGATCTTCGGGGCCTCATCTTGAGCCTCTGGTCTTCACAACCAATCTGCCAAGTGGTTCTTCTCCCTCGGCACGTTCCGGATCGTGAAGTCTTACTCTTGTAACCGGAGTACCCAGCGCGCGAGCTTTCTTGGGGGATGTCTGATGGTCCTGATCCCCTCAAGGGGTTTGTGATCGGTCTCAACGTGAAATCTTTGTCCCAGTAAGTACGACCTCCACTTATCCAGCGTTAAGACTGTGGCTGAAAATTCTTTCTCAGTGGTTGAGTACTTCTGCTCAGCGCTAGTCAGGACTGACATGTTCGATGACCCCATTGCTCTGCTTTAGGACTGCATCCATACACCGATCACTGGCGTCCGTTGCAACAGTAAACATCTCTTTGACCCTGGACAGTTTGAGGGTCTGTTGCTGATTTAGAATCCGCGCTTTGACACATTCGAAGGCCTAATGCGCTTCCCTTGTCCATTCGAACTTCCTATTTTGACGCAGCAAGTCGTACAATGGAGTAGCAACCGTGTTGAAATCCTTGACAACCCGGCTGTAGTATACTGCTTGTTCGATAAACTGCCCTAAGGGCCGCTTTCAGTTGGTGACTTCACAGTCCTGGATCTTTCCCAATTTTTTCGGCAGTGGTCTGACCTATCCTTGACCCACTTTATGCCCAAGCGGTATCACCGAACTTCGAGTGGGTTGTCTTAGCTCTATTTATCCGCAAGCTAGCTCCCCGAATACACTTCGTCACGCTTTTCAAGAGAATGGCATGTTCTGGTTCCACATCGCTATATACGATGACGTCGTCCCTGTACACCGCAACATTCTGCAGTCCCTTCGTCAAACGAAGTACCAGCCGTCGGAAAGTGAATGGTACTCCCGACAAACCAAACGGCATCCTTCTAAATTGATATTGAGTTTCCCCAACTGTGAACGCCGTTTTTCCCAGTCCTCTGACTTGATATCCAGTGGCCAGTATCCGGAACGCAAGTCGAACACCTAGAAATATCGGGATTGTTGGTCAGAATAAAAAATCTCCGCAACCGAAGGAACAGCTACAACCCGCTTTACGGTCAGTTCATTCAAACGCCGGAACTCCGCGCAAAATCGGTATTTTCCGTTCGCCTTCTTCACAAGCACAACTAGGGAGTTTTACGCTCTGTTGGTTTCCTCGATTATGCCATTTTCCAGCATCTATTGAACCTGCCTCTAATGTGTGATGTTTCGATAGAAAGGGCTTTGTATATCATGCCGGACCTCAATGCATTTCAGACCTATGGTTTGGTATGAAGCTGGGCTGAAAACCTGTTTCACATCTTGAGGTTAACGAACGTCGCTATCACAGAGTGAATTCTTCTAGGATATAACGTGTTTTAAGGAAAACGCCAGGACTTTACAGATTGACCGCACAATATAAAATAATGACATCTACTCGAGATAGCTGAAGTAGTTAGAGCGCCAATTTTCTGACCGGAAGGTCCGTGGTTCGAACCCGACCTCTGCATCTCGACTTCCCTGTCTAGGCTTGGGCAATCTGACAGTATTTCAGCCCTCGTGCTCCCTTCGGGTGGCATGGCAGCTGGGCAGCACCGAAAGGGTGCTACAGCTGAACGATTTTATTTATTTATTTCAATACAAAAACCAAAATTGTTTTCGCTGCAGAAGTTGGTGCGCTTGACCCTAGTTTGCTTTCTACTTTACTGTAGCTCCACTGTAATATAATTAATCAGTCGTGTTCTTTTATGAGGAACTTCTGGATCGTAGTGTCAGTGAGCTGTTCAGTTGCCTCCAACGACTGTTAAGAGAGTCCACGTTGCCTCTCCTTTAAAGTCTCTGAAAACCATGAGTGGTCGCGGCAAAGGCGGTAAGACTCGGGTCAAGGCGAAGACCAGGCCGTCACGTGCGCGTCTCCAATTCCCCGTTGGCCGTGTGCATCGTCTGCTGCGCAAGGGCAACTATGCTGAGCGCATTAGTGCTGGTGCCCCAGTGTACTTAGCCGCAATTCTGGAACACCTCGCTGCTGAGGTTTTGGAATTGGCGGGCAATGCTGCCCGTGACAACAAGGAGACCCGCATCATCGCCCGTCACTTGCAACTGGCCATTCGCAACTACGAGGAGCTTAACAAGCTGTTGGGTGGTGTGACAATTGCCCAAGGTGGTGTGTTGCCGAACATCCAGTCGGTGCTTCTGCCGAAGAAGACTGACAAGGTGAAGGCCTAAGTTGGGGCAGTCTTTACCCGCTAGACAATCAGATGCAGAGAATTATATCCGTATTTCGACCACGGGTTACCCAAAATTTTTCTCTCACTTAGTCGCCGTGCATATTGTTAGAAATGAGTTATTCAACAGTCGCTTGCGGTTATTTTGACTCAGTTACGATATTTGAGCTCGAGATGACTCAGTGGTTAAGACGCGAACTTAGTAACCGGAAGGAACCTAACCCCAGCATCTCGGCTGCTCTTGTTTGGGTTTAGGCAACCTGGCTGTATTTCAGCCCTCGTGCTTCCTTTGGATGGAATGGCAGCTAGGCACCGAAAGGGTGTTACAGCTGAGCGGTTATTATATCGAGTATGATATTTGCGATAATGTTCAAATAACGTAAACTTCACTTTTGTCAAAACAGTAGGCAGTAGCGGGAACTTACTATGCTTAAACATGGTTGATGCCAATGTCGAAAGCCGCACAATTTTGGGAACCATGTCAGAATTATCCATTGTTACTCACTTCTCATCCGTTTCAGTTATCGGTGAACCTGAGCTGGCGAACAAATCAACAGCCAGTTGATCAACTATCAATGATCACACCAAGCTACCAATATTCCAACCCGTTTGGAGCTTTTTCTACGTCATAAACGATGTATGTAATCTTGGTAATCGGGTAAGAATAAACTAGAGATTTAAAATGCCTGGGCTAAGTTCGAAAGCACAGTGACGGAACGAAATGTAAGGGATATCGTACCGAGTGGTTCAGAGGAATTGAGTTGATCGTGAACATTCTTCGTTGTGATAATTGGCAAAGTTGAGTTAGGAGGCTAGAGGGAAGAAAACGAAGGAATGGAAGCAAAGTCGTTCAGTTGTAGCACCCTTTTGGTGCCTAACTGCCATGCCACCAGGAGGAAGCACGTGGGCTGGGATACTGCCAGGCTGCCCAAGCCTAGACAGGGGAAGTCGAGAGGCAGAGGTCGGGTTTGAACCACGGACCTTCCGGTCAGTAAATTCGCACTTTAACCACTGAGCCATCTCCCCCCCCCCAATGGGAGCAAAAATTGGGTGCAAATATCTGCTTTTTCTAATGGGCAGGATTTGAGATTTCCAGATGTGTCAAGGGAATGAGAAAGAATAAAGTTTCGACTGACTGCTTTGACCAGGCTCGAAATGGACCGACTTCAGATTGGCAATTTTGCTAGCTGAGCTGCCTTTTGTGCACTGAAATCCTCTTTGATTATGTCTATCGTAGATGAGCGTGTATTACTTGCAACAACGTAGTCCGCACGTGTCGGTGGGTAGGGATGCACCCGCCAACGCATGTACCTTTATTCTCTTTTTACTACCCACAAGCATGCATGTTTAAACTTGCTCCTTTGGTTTGAAAAAAGGTAGGCAAATGGAATCATTTCATCAGACAGGTCAATCGGAAAATTTCTGGCAGAAATTGAGGCATTCTCCGAAAAATGACACTCGAGGATAATTGCTAAAAATGGGCGCATACCATCTCAGTCGGCGCAAGATTCACCAGAATATACAATGAGATTTGAAAGTGGGTCCTGGAAAAGAAAGCGAGTGGGAAAAATTGGTAAGCCAGTGATCAGAAGAACCAAGGTGACAGAAGAGGTCACAACACAATCTGATGGGTGTTTGGTTAAAAAGAGACGAAGGGTTTGGGCAGTGTCGCTCTTGCAATTAGGAACTTACGTCGGAAAGCAAACAAGCTGGGCAGTTGAGTAAGTGATGGGGAAGAACTTGGCCCACAGGTTGTGTGGGAAGAAAACGGAAGCCATGTATTATTATGGACGTTGAAGTATCAAAGATTGCAAACTTTTGCAGTGGGGCTGGGTTGAAGTATCTGTTCACAGTTAACGTTCAACAAAGAGAAGAGGGGGAACGCGTCGTCGCCATTTGGAGATCCGTAAAGTCAACCAAATTTTGTCACATTGGGGAACGTCCAATCCAGACAGAAATGGCTGGAAGTTGGTATAGTACAAAAGTATAGGACAGGACAGTGAGAAACACGTAAGGAAGAATGTGTGTAGACGCATACTCCACGGGAGCAACGGAAAGGTGCATGGTTGATAAATTTTAAGTAGGTGAGGTCGCCATATCCCGGGTATTTGAATCTCAATGAGAAACAGAACAGGTGAGGTGGAGGACAGGAGTTGGTTGCCCAGCTCAACCCGCAGGTGACACAGTGAGCCTTTGAAATCGCATGACAGGGCTGAGCAAAATATCCTTGGGGTTTTTATTTCCGTGTTTGTTTGTCGAGCATCCCAACATAGAGGCTTTAAGTGGCGAACCATATAGGTTGGTTGGTGGTACCTCCCTGGGCTACATAATGGGTCATATACCACCTAATACGATAAACAGACTGAGGAGAGTGCACTAAACAAGAGGTGAGGGGAACATCTACATTCAGGGAATGCTTTGAGAGGTCGGCAATATCGAAGCACGTCTTGTCTAAGTACATGGGGTCAAGACATGTGGTGTCAAAGAGGTAGTAATAGCTGCACGTTTCTGACATCTACGTGTGGGTGGCCTCAATAGACGTAAAGATTTCCCCGGTTCACTTAAGTCATTTTTGTTCATACAGTCCTGTCCTGGTGCAGTTATTCTGGTGAGTCCACACCAAATGAGTAAAGCACTGGACTCGAGTTCCGCCCTTATTAGAGTGATCTGAACGTGAATTCTACACCCCCGCAACCACCTACAGCTAGTCAAACTTTGTTTAGCCGGTCTGAACCGTCCATGGCACTGCGTGACTGCAAAATTCTGATGCGCCTGATAGTCCTATTAGGTCGATCGATTGACACAACTAGGGCAGTTACTGGGCCATCGTGTACTTGAGATTCTCACTTCGACTTTTATCAAGATGTCTTTCCTGACGGAAATCCCTGTGGGTATTTTGAGTGCCAGGCTGCGCATGAAGTTGCGTTTTTGACCTAGAGGGCTATATCCAAGGCTAGGAACCACTGCTGTCGGAGCAGTTTGCCCAAGTTATGTCCATAAGTTTTTCTTATGTAAACATGTCTACTCAGGTGTCTTCATGGAAAGAAATGCTCCAATCACTTGTCGAAAATTCTTTTTATGGTGGAACCCTCGACCCTTGCTTTTCCAGCCCTGAATTCATGTTTGCTGTAGAGTCGAATGGGAGGCTGTGTGAATAGACCGATTATTACTGCAACCCAACAAGTTGACTAATGGTAGAATATAAAATATCGGTTTGATCCACTTGGTTTAATTTCTAAGCATGTAACTTTACCGCGGCCTACGTAATATGTAGACTAAGGTCAACGGCAAAATCCTTTGAGTGTCGCAATTCCCGGGCAGCTTTTGTCGAGTAAGCATGATAGCACTAGTCAGCCTTCAGATCCCATCAGCAGTTATAAACACTCCTTTAAGTCGCTTATCGGCGAAACAACATGACGGTGCATAACTGCAGGTAAAAAATGCCTATGGCGGAAACCGAACATGGGTCGTGTAAGCTCAGTTCCACAATGTACCGCAGGCACCCACCGACGAAGAAATATGTCGAATGCCATAACAACCAGTGTACGCATGCGACCTGTTTTAGTAAATTACACCATAGGTTGAGTCAGCTCGAGCAAAGCGTGCCACAGTGGAAAATGGTTGAGAAATGGAGCAAGCAAGCGTTGCAGAGCTGTCTTCGATAAGAAAGGACAAACCGACTTTGGAGAGATGCCTCCGCGCTTTTTTGGTCGGTTCATCGTATTATTTTGTTAACATCTCTGAATGAGCTAAGAGAAAGGTACACTTCTGCGTTGCTTGATGATTTCTTAAAGAAACCAGTTGAGCGTTCTGCGCATAAACTGACAATCTGATTTACTTACTTGTCGGCGTTCTTCCTTCCGTCTATCGTGTCCTGATCTGAACATTTCTGGGATTCCATTTATAATGTGCTCCAGGTTGGCTTTTTACTATCACGCTTTCCCATTGTAGGACTGTCCCATCGGTCCAGATAAACTTCCCTAAATGTTTGTGCGTCTCTTTGCCTATGCGAGCCTCGCTTACCATTGGTCGAGTGCGCAATGGCGACTCCAGCAGTGCCAATATACCGTCCAAATGCGATTGCTGTATTACACAATTCCCCAACTTGCTCAAGTCCCCATTATTATCAGCGATTTGATAGCACGCTTTTACCCATATCTGGTGTTATCTGTAGTTTGTCATCCCACAACTTGCAAATGTTACTGTTATGTCTGACTGCTGTCCCCGCTCCAGTGCCTAGTGCCGAAAGGGAACACAGCTTTATTGCGAACAAGCGAGTATGATAAGTACAACAGCCTCGCGCTATATATTCAGGGCGCACTGTCTGACCTTGACCCAAGGCTGTCTCGCACTGTCTGACTTTGATCCAAGGCTGTCTCGTATTCGTTTAGTGGAGCTGAGGGTCTCAGTAGGCTTCGAGTATTCTGGGATAATCTTCAGGAATCTGACCTTCCTGATAGTTACATAGGTAAACTGCTTCTGCACTCTCTGTACGAATGAAGTTTATGCAAGGGTGCACCGCTTGCTTTGCATTCTGGTTGTCAAATGTCACGTTTAACTAAATACATTTGTGTGGGTCGAATAATAACAGATGCAAAGACATTACCAGAAAGTTAGATTTTGAAGTTTTCGTTTCATTGTTCTCGTGTTTCGTTTCTGGCGAATGTGGATTCTTTGAAAGTAGGGGAAATTATCACGCATTGAAGCTTGCTGTTATTAGAAATCAGCGTGATGCTGCCGAATGGTGTTGTCAACTGAGCTTGGCTGGTGTCTTCAGACTGCTTGAATATTCCAAATACCCCTTTTTTGTGACTTTCGACAGGACTCCTCTGCGGACATACTCGTTGCGTTAACTTGAGTGGGGTCTGTCATGAGCGATTTAGATGGCTTTGTGCCGGTTTCTACGGTACGAAGGATTGCCTTTCAAGCAAACGGCTTGCGCGCCCGACTTATTTATTTGATAACCCCTCAGTGAAAGATCAGTCGAATATTGGGATATTTGGTGAGAAGTGTTTTCCGTAGCTCATGTATTTACACCTATAGCTAATACATGTGATCCAGTCATTACTCTTTTGATCCTGCCATCACTATGATCGTACACGGAAGCATGGATTGCATGACGTTCGTCAATCGACAACGTATGAGTTTCCTTCCCACTCTCACAAACGGGATGTGATCGTCCGAGTTGGGAGTTGCTTCCTCGTTCAGAGTTTGCGATGGAAAAGAATTACATGCCCCCAAAATTGTCTTCTTTATATATGGTTTTCTCGATGGGGGAGTAGTATGCTGAGTCTTACAGTGTTCACTACACTTGATCTTTTATTACAAGCAGATAGTGCAACCAGCTGTGGATATCCCAAGCGATATGTCACCAGTTATTTTAAACCTATTTTCCTAAGCAACTTGCCATGCTCTTGTGCACGGCGTTGATCTTGCGTCGCCGAAAGATAAGGATGGATAGAACTTGGAACCTCACCAAAGGTAAGGTCAGCATTGCGTGTTTCGTACAGATTAAGTTGGTAGAAGATGATGCCTCGCCACCTAGCATTCTAAATGGGGGGCGAGCCAGTGTTTTTGTGATAATAAAAGCTTTGGTTCCCAAGGTAACTCTCTGATATATAAAATCTATTTTACATGATTTTGTGCGTTTGAACTTCATGTCTCCAGGTGGCCAACAGACTGGTGCCCGGTTATGGACGCTCTAAGCTAGGCCCACATCTTTGTATGGTGACAAATGTTTTCAGTTAGTGCGGTAGGCTCCTACTTCCGTTCATCCTCGTAACTTTGTGAGGCCAACACGTGGTAAGCGTTTTTATGGCGAGTATCTATTCATACGCCAATACAAGCCTTTACAGGCTCTCTGTCTACACTGGATTGTTGAGGTTATTGTCCATTTTATTTTCTCAACCCCCAAAGAATGGAGTAGAACCATGAACCACAGGTACTTGGTTTGTAACGCATAAACTAAAACTGACTTGAACGGTCTTTACGCACCCTACTCGTGTTGCCCAGTCAAGTTTTTCGCCTCACCTTTCTGCACAGGTACACTACTATCAGCCACTATGGACACTGGTGGGTGCTGGGATTTGTCCATTCAAGGACTCGGTGATACCAATGTCAAAAGCCATCCCTGAGTCGGTACATTGGATAAGAGACGCAGTATCTGCGATCGATCCAGAGAAGTCCAAACTGCACCTGAAGAGTGGTAAACAAGTAGGTTTAGTCAAGCACATTGTTATTGACACTGATATTGATGTTTGCTATCTCCATAACTTGCTTTTACGTCAGATGCACTGTCTTTCACTTTGTATGTTCCAGTCGATAGTCTTACTCATTCATCCACACTATTGTGTGTCGGTTTCACCTACCGTTGCATTTCTACTCATTGTGCTTGGCACCTGTACCCTAGCCCCCTGTAGTGCACCTTATCGGGCGTGCAAGTCAAGGTACGGCAATCTATATAGGAGTGATCATCTTTGGATGGATCAAACGGTGGTCAGGAGCTGAGATAACGATTTCCGTATCGGTCGCACCATGTGGAATCAAGCAAAATGAAAGAGCGATTGGTCAAGTGCCTAGGAAACCAAGCAATATGTGTTGTTTCTACTTTCTTCAAGACCACTGTATGCAAGTAACTTTGGTCTTTGTTGTACGTCATTGCTGATAATTCAAGTTCTGTGCCATAGTCTGACTCACTGCATAAAGTTTTCGGTGAACGAACTTATGTGGGGGCTCATGTAACCTGGATTAAAGTTTAATGTCAAATTAGTGATGTTGCTGCTTCCATCACCTTGTGACAAATGGCGATGAAAGATGAGAGAGGGTTGCTGCTGTCGACCCTCTGTGATTACGTGCTCTCTGTGGCGAAACTCTGAACTGATCTAGCTACGAATCGTTGGTCATGGAAGGCAGCACTCCGAAATAATTGGAGCCAACTTACCCCCACACGGAAGGTGGTCGGCCCAAAGTTGGGTCAGTACTAGGGTGGCTCCGCGGACTAGGTCATGGACTTGATTTTTTGACCACCAAGTTTGGTTCCTATGGGCTACCTTTAGTTTGACTGCTTGCTCCCTATCAGGAACATGTCCCCTGGTTAGAATATACTGGAAAAGCTTTTCACCGTGGGAGTTAAGATGCACTTACTGTTCAGATATTTGTCAGTGATTGTGTTCTCCTATTTGTTTCGTGTCAGGTTACGTATGACCAGTTGGTACTGGCGCTTGGAATGGAGCTACGCTTTGATTTGGTAGGTTCCGGCCGACGCTCTACTTTGGTTTATGTGTTTGTGATGAGGCTCAAACTAGTTAACATTCCGAAGCCTTGTTTACGATCTTACATGTATGATCCGTAATGATGAATTTTTACATATCCCTTGGGTAATGTGTAAGCTGCAGGCCTTCTGCTTGTTAGAGGACCGGAATCGAATCGTACGTGTGCTTCTGTTTTACTGTACAACTCATCTCCATATTCTTGACATCGTTGTTTTCTGATGTGACTGATTCTTCCCGTATTTTCAACCGGCGCTAATGGCAACTTGCAGCTGATGCTGTTTATTTCTCGTTCCCCAAGTTTAAATGGCGTGCTGCTAGGCGTGCTCTGTCGTGTAAGCACCCTTGTATCCCGGTCTCCAGAATTATGCTACTGAGCAGATGGGTAAGTGCGAATCCCTCAACAGAGACCGGAAAATTCGAGTGATATTGGCCCCACTGCTCTGTAACGTGGTCAGTTGAAAATAAAAATAAATACTCCAACAATAATGAGTCAGTTCACAGTAATATAAATTGGCAATTCCTCGGCATATCTCCCAAGGATTAACTTCACTCGACAGCGTAAGTGTAATCTTTGAGTGGCCTGCAGAAACCTATGGCCTCTAAAATCCCGGATTGAACTATCCGAAGGTACCAGGTGTGTTTTTGGGTAACACACATGATATTGCAACCCCGAATATCCTGTCGTTCAAACGTTGCAGGAAATGATCAACTAAAAGTGATCTTGATCTATGGCGCCATGGAGTAATCACCCCTGGGCAAACGACCTTTGCTGGGGTTGCTCTTCTTCGTTCATCACCCACATAGGTGAACAAAAACGTCGCTCAACTTATCACTAATCCTTTAGGCTGATGTGCTGTGTTTGTGGATGAAGGTTTGTATATTCCAGCATGTGGCTCCAGGTTCGTATGTGTTGACAGTGGAATGATGCGAGCGAACGCGGAACTGTAACGGAATTTCATCAGGTCACAGTAATGTTGAGTGAGTCGCGAATCGTAGAGCTGATCCGGAACGTTGAGTGTTGCTGATTCATAGTCCTGACATTTTGACGTCACTCAATGCGATGCTGAAGTGTGCCAGTCCACCTTTGTAGTTTTAGCGAAGTGTAACATGAATGATGCATCAGAAGACTTGAGGTGAAGTTAAAATGAAGCGGCTCAGTATGGGAAATATCGGGCTATCAGGCTGGACACGAAAGCTGGGTGATCGATTCAGCAAGAACAAAGTTATGTATGTTTTTTTGCATTGGAATATGACTCAGGACTGGGTAAGCTGCTTAGGATTATCCATTGTGAAATAGATCCATTTAGTGTGAACTGTTATATGGAACCTACTACCTGAATCTTTGGAGCGAATGATTTTCATTATTTTAATAAGCTGCTGGTTGTTCGTTGGTTTGCTTGCCGATCTGGACAATTTTGTCAAGAACGTTTCATCGTTAGCCGAGATGACATCATCAGTGTGTCAGTTTACTAACAACGTACTGGTGATGTTACTGCGGCTGGTGCTGAAACGTTTGTAGCGAATTTACGTAGTTCAGCGAAACGCGGGCACCAGTATCTAAACAACAGCAAATTGATCGCTCACTGATAGGTGCCAGCTCTTGAGTATGTCCGAATCTTCGCACAGCTGTAATCCTTGGTACACATTCGTTACGTCAATGCGACCAACCTTCTCATCTACTATATACTTGACATCAACATTTCATTGTCACTAAAGTTACTTTCGTTCGTTTTATTCATTTATTTGTCCTCTGACATCAATATCCACGCAGCTTGTACAGTTTATTTACCGTGCTTCATACGAAGCCACAGATATGTTTTGTTAGACTAATTTTAGTCACAGATATGTTCAATACAACCACAGGTTTCAGGTACCACGAGGTTTTGAAGAGGCTTAAGACCTCCAGAACCATTCAGCAATGTTATGTTAAGGGAAGTTAACAATATCTGGATGAATTGTAACGGCGTTCCGCATGTATGGACCTTGGGTAAACAATAGAGGTAAGGTACGTGCGACCCGGTAGACAAGAGGTCAGCAAATGGTTCTTTTAGTAAATAGTGATCACCTTTTAATTTCTCAAAAGTATAAATAAGCCGCGTTTCTGTGGCGTCCGTTCTGTCTTTCTCGCGGGGCTTCGCTTGAAATTCAGTAGCATCACATAAACTGGAATCCACTTTACTGACATTCTAGGTAGTGCGATAAATCCACACCAGCCCCTTTATCCAAGGAGAACTTTACCAAAGCAGGTGTCTATGCGCATCTCCTCTTGGATGACAAGCAACAGACATGGACACGCAGCGGTTCGGTTACAGCACATCTTCTGGGGATTCTGGGTTAGTGGCGTGTGCTACGAGCGGTCCTCTCAGGGGTGGTCAACGCAGCTGGTCAGTTAAGTTTACACAACGCACACATTTGGCAAGTAATAACGCTCACATTCATATTGTAGGATCATCAAGCGATATTCCACTTCGATGTTCTGTGTTTTAGCTGTCCCACTCTTCAAAGCGCATCTTCAGGAGAGACCCGCCATCATTACAATTAATTTTTATCTTTCCCGTGTAGCTGATTTCAGCAGCCACGAGACTATTTTCGGTCGCTTTTTTGTGGGTTAACCTTGTGTATAGCAAACTTAGTAACGGATATTCCGAATTAACACTCGGAATTAGTTTTTCATCTTCATTCTACTAAGGTATTTGTGAGCTTTCGCCAATGTACCGGACTCATGTTTTTGTTCCTCCTAAGAAACTGGCTTCTCCAAGCATCGCGGAAAAGTAGTTGGATGTGGAGACCGAGGAAGCCTTAAACGTAGGAAATTTTTTTGCATGGATAGCACACGGTTTTGTATTCTGAAGAATGGGATGCGCCGGTATGTAGCTCAGGGGAACTACCACTGTTGTTGGCGTAACGCATATCGCTTTATTTGCGTATTCCAAGATATCCCTGAAAAACACCATAAGTGTAAACCACCGGTTAGGGATATCATCATCACGAAGTCTATCAACGATGACACTGCTGTATAACCACAAAGTTTATTTAATTATATTTAAAGCCCTAAGGTAAAAAATGAGAAGACTAGGTGGGAAATGGGCTTGGCCGGCCTACCGCAAGCATTCTGAGGTGCCTCTACTCCCAAAGGCTCAACCAGAAAACCTGGAAGGAACCTGAGAACACAAGCAACGATGTAGTTCCATCTCATTGTAATCGGCGCAACCAGGAAAGGCACAAGTTGGACTGAAACAGCAAGAACAAAGCTAGAAGCAAATTTGACGGAAGCGCGTCACCTCATCTGAAAGGCCATTAACGAACTTGCTGAGATTGACCCAACCTATCAAACTCTGAATTTAAAATAACTCAGGAACTATGAAGCACAGGAATTGAAAAAACGAACGTCAGAAGAAACAGGTGAATAGAAACCCAACGGTCTACTAATTTATTCGGTTTTTACACCAACCAAATTAAACGAAGAATGTATAACAACTTGGCTCGGTGGTATCTAATTAACCGAGAAATCTCACGGCAATCGCCTAGTGTAAGGAAGAAGAAAACCACATCAAACGGGAAATCGCAATCGACCAATCAAGTTCAGAAAAGTCGGACCACACCTCAATGTTGAGGTTGGATGGAAGGAAGAATATCGAAAATCGCTAGTACCAGGTGACCAGTCACATTTAAAAAGACACCGCAACGCGATCCAAATCGCAGCAGCGAAGCATCACTGTTGAACACTGATGTCATGCTGTCCATGATGATCCAAATCGCAAACAGTCCACTCAGAACACGGACGTCAACTTTCGGAAAAAAAGCTTTCCAACTGACCAATCGGGCCATCACGCAGATCGCGGATGGTCCAATGAGATTGCCACAAAGCTACCATCCAACTAGCCATTAACGTTAATAGGTATCAGGTGCTGTTTGAAAACTATATGAATGCGGGTGAAAAAGGGGAGAGTACCCACCCGACCGAGCACCGGTTGATGTTTCTTCATTGGTGATGAGACGTTTGCCAGTCAGTTGCTAATTTCGGCGAACAGATCCACAGCCATCCGATCAATAACCGGTATTATTGTTTCAGTATCTGTCAATCATTGTGTGGACCTTGCATTTCGTTGTCTTAGGCGCTGTCACATTAGTTGGGTTTCGTCCCAACCGGAGTTAGCGGACTGAATCCTATCTCTGAGGGACGCGAAGATTTCATTTCTTATGACGTGATTGTCGACGTGCTTAGGTGATTTCAGCTGAATGTTTAACCACCTAATGGAGCCATCATCGGGCGAACTTAGCTTAATACTATTTAGAAGTGTTCTTAGAGCGACTGGACCAGCCACTGGCAAACCCAAGCTCCCTGGAACATCCCATGGTGCACTGCAATACATGTGTCGTAGATATGTTGTGTGGTTAGTCACTTTCCACTCCCGTTGATCAGTACTAGGTATACTCATCGACGATAACCGACAACTTGGCGTTCAAACATCCTAGCTGGCCGTAGCTAAACGGTAGTCAATTATCATACCCAGAAAGGCTCCTGTTTCTCGATTTCTGAAAAAATAACCCCTTTTGTAAGTAGTCCCGGAATTTCCTGTCGCTTTTTTTTGGAGGGGAGGGGGGGGAAGAACGAGGTTGCATTTTGCCCCTCAATCCAGTGGTAACGTAAATGGGAGCGGAATGAAGTTGACCTTCTACTGTCAAGTTCTTATTTGGAGGAGGGTAAGAAATCTCAAGGTTTACTGTATTCCTTCCAAATCCAGTCGTTTCTCATACATTTTTAGATCCCTGGAGCTGTGACAGCCCTCAACACTGACCCGCGTGTTTGTTCCAATTATTCTCCGATTTATGTTGAGAAGACCTTCAGTGCTTATCAGTCGTTCAAAGGCGGGCGAGCAATATTTACCCTGCCGGTTGGTCCTATAAAGTGCGCCGGTGCACCGCAGAAAGTAATGTATTTATTCGACGATTATCTCCGAAAGGTTAGTAGTGCTTCTTGCCTCTTATCGTATCACTGTATCGTTTGATCACGCGGAAGCCGACGACCTGCTTGCTTCAGGTTCAGTATAGTGCGCACAGAAAACGTGCGGCACTGTGGCTGCCAGTGATCTGCTTTTTATCTGGTCTTCATCTTTTATCTGCACCGAATGGATGTCCCGAATAACCAATTAATCAACGGTATCCGAGCATTGTACTCCATAATTGCCTAACCAATGTTTCTGATCAGATTAGTAAAGTGACCCGGAAGCATGATCTGTCAGTATCGGGATTCCGTCTAAAAAACTCCCAAGCACTCCTGAAACCGCGAGTTCAATGTAGTCCAATCGTCTGTGAACACAACTGGCCAACTTTTTCAACCTTACATCTCGGAATGTCTGGGGTCTTAAAATACCAAGCCAACTATGGTGATACCTTTTATGAGGGAAAATCATAAGAGAAGGGGCCTTCCTTCCTGGTGAACTTTCTTCGGGAAGAGTGGCTTTCACCCGAAACTGACTGATGGGGATGGACCATAATGTCCTTTACTGTGAGGGCTGTTTGGGGATTTCCGTATTCGGAGTATTAATACTTGTAGTTGAACATAGGAAAGCTGAACATCAGTTAACGAGCAGTTGTTGAATAAACGAATACACAATCTAGGACGTAAGCAGTCTCAAAGCAGTGAGTACGGCAAGGACAATATCGGGTTTCCAGACCGAATCTATTCTTTACAGAAATTACGCAGTAAATATCGCCTAGTCCGTCTTTGTAGCTTCGTTAACTCGCAAGAGATAAGGTATCTCCAAGATTCCTGTTGAACATTGACGGTAACCCATTGACTCCTAGAGTTCTCCGGCCGTTTAGAACTATATTGGCTTCCACCTGTACCCGTTTGTAACCGTTGTGACAGTAGCAATGACATGCTGACTGGGTAGCTGCAGTTATGGGAAGGGATTTCGAATCGCTAGCTACTTAGTATCCGTTGACCGCATACCTTAGACCACCAGATTCGTCGACCGGATGGCAAGATTACTAATTCAAGCGGTCTATATTTGTATAGGTGAATGAGAAGCGATAGCTACGTCTAGTTCACCGACCAGTTTGGTTTGTTTGAACTCATATCCCGATCCACGTGAACCGTTGAGGATTCACTAGTCATCATCATCATTGACAGCAATATCTACCGACACCTTACTGTCACAGGCTCTATGAGTGCATTTTTCTGGTGTTTGGAGGTGTATCATCGAAGTTTTTTTTTGGAACACGAGAGGCATTTTGTCTTGTGCTGTTTCTTTGTATACCCATCGGTACATGTCGCCCTATCCATGCCATAGCTAACGCAGTTAGTACAATGATTTTGCATACCGAATTGTGGTTCGAATGATAAGTTTATAAGTCCAGTGATAAGTAAGACTGTGAGACGGACAATATTGTCTCTCGTAACTTGTTTTTTCAACAACGTCTGCTACGCTTGTGTACGAAAGTGATTGGTATATCTGGATCGAATAAACGACAGTCAAGCGCTATTATACACGTGAAGTCGTTTGTGCACTCGTGCGGCGATTGAAACTGATATTGAACCGTATAGTTCACTTAGCTGCTTGCTGTGACTTTCTCACTTGAGGCACTGAGTACTTCAAACAATATTAGGACAGGAAACTAAAATGCCGGGATGCGATGCTTGGCCGTGGATCCTAGTTGGATGAGATGAGGAGTCTGGATTAGTTCGTTTTATTTTGGCATTGCTTCTTTCAGTATCAGGTGCCAAATCGGAATATTTTAAAGAAAGCCTGAAAGGTCTTAATGAGGCGATTTTTTTAACTGACCATCTAATGACCCTGACCTCATTTATTTCTTGGTTTACAAGAGTGCCCTACGATATATCTGCGTGTGTTTGTCACTAAACCTATCATACCTTGTGTTTACTTTGAGGGTACGCCACTTATGCATTACTTTTATGGCATTTAAAGGGTTAAAAAGCTTGTTTATTAGTCGAAACACAAACCCTCACGATTTCAAGGTTCTCTCGGTTTGATGTACCTATTTTTAAACACAGTGCCATAGATCCCCCGACAAACCCTTGGATTTAACTACTCCTAACTTACAATTTTGCGCATCCCGCAAGATAACGAAATATTTCACGAACCTGGAAGCTGCCAGTGTTCTAGAGCTCCACCGTTTGAAACCGCCCATTCGTTTAGGCTACCTGGTGGTATCTCGGCTTCCACGCTTCTGTCAGGTTGCATAATCCGTGTACTGAAAGGGTGTTACAAATGAACTGTTCTTGACACCTGTTTATGGGAAATTTTTCCTTCATCTTCGATCGCCCCCACAGCATCCTGCCTTCTAGCGGCTCCACGAAATGGCTGTTAGCGCTAACTCGGCCAGTCGCTTGTACTGGTTGTTTGTCTTGTAATGTTTTTGTTTGCATTGCATGTGCTAGCCTGGAACAAGTCTCACCTGATTCTTCTGTTATGTACATTTGCTAGAGAAGATATCCATTGACGCTTGCGTTTTCTCAGTCTTATCTATGGTCCTTTTTGCAAGTTTGTTTATGGCCTGGATTTACCTAACCGGGGTCATACAAATCCTTTATGTGCAACCATTTTCTCGGAACCGCAGATATCAATTCTTGTCTCACTTCCTATCTACTTTTCTCACTCAATAGAAGGGTCAGCGGCAGTCGGCGGAAATACTTTACTTTACTGCACTACCCACAATGTTCTCCGTTGCAAAGTACTCGGATAGCTTGGCTGCAATCTGTCGCGAACGAGGCATTCATTTCAATCTGCAGCATCACTTAATTGAGGTAAGCGGTTTGATCCCTTATTGATGGATATTACTGCTGAAATGTTCTTTCTGGGCTGAATCCAACCTCTTCAGAGTAGCTCAGACTTCTAACTGTTGATCACTACCGTAGTCTAGCTTGTTTGTTTATGTTGTCCTTATATTACTCGCCACTCTTGCACTTAGCAATCCATGCCTTAGTTTGGCTTCGTAAACAACCAGTTATATGTCATTTTAACGTTACGTCAAGGCTCTACGGTTCCGCGCACCTGTTAGCTGAATCCAAAATCCCTCCTTAGTGTTATCTTCTAGACTGTCAGTTAGTTTTCAGTATATGGAATGGATAGTGCTGTTTCTGTTCGGTGCTTTAGGTTGAAGCTGGCAGGTAGCCTGAACTAAGCAAGGCAAAGCCAATCCGAAGGCGTTTGAGGTTAGAGTGGGCTTACTTGAAGGTAGCCCAATTTTCTTTCGACAGTTCTGTGTTGTCTAAATTCGCGTTAAATCTGATCACCTGGGATATCAGTTACCCTGGTGCGGTGACCGTAAACGGAAGTTTATCGGAGGTGGACGGCGCTATCCCCGCCTCTATCGTTTATATATGCTGGTAGTCCTATTGAAAGACTGAATACATTCCTTGTTGCCAAAATGTTAAGTAGGTGCCCCTTGCCCGCTGTTAAAATCAGAAAATCCGACACGAAAATATGGTTTGCGGAATGGAATTACTTATTCCTGAACACAAAAGAGGAATGGTCGGCGAACTTGACTCTAATGTGGCTCATTTATTTCTGTTGGTGAATATCTTCTCTGGCACTCACTTGTAACTTTGCTCTTAACACGGCCCATTGTTGGTACATATTCGTTGCCACCAAACATTCAAGCATACATCCTTCACGGCTTCGATGCCAGCACATGCCACATGGCTGTATCTTGGCACGTGAAAGTTGTAATAGATATGTGCTGTCTGCAATCCGGGGATCCTAGGGCGGATCAAAAGTCAGCAACGTTCTAGCCAATATTACCTCCATCCGAAAACCACGAAAATACTCAACAGTCATTATACATCCGTGGTCCCACCTGACCTGACAGTCATCCTCCTCGCCTTTTTAGACCGCGCCGCCATGGGACAGATGACTGCAGGTTAATGGAAGATTATCTCCAGAGAAGATTGGATAACGGTGAGAGACAGCTACTAAATAGGGAACCAGCGATAGAAACTGAATAGACGAACTTGATGAGCAAGTCGATCAGATTATGGAGACAAGGTCACCATACGACATGGGTAAAAACGACGCATCTGAGGTGGGAAGAACAAACAGAACAACTGTAGCTTGGTCGAAAGGTGGGAGCAGTATGTACTCCACAACGCCTTGGATAATCTTAAGTTTATAGTCAAGGCTTTACATAGTTCGATGTGGTGTTGTCAGCTGCCTACAACCATTTAAATTTCGACCCTGGCAAACAGCGCTGTATACTTTTTAGACATTCGAAATGCCTGACAGCCAGTCGTGTATGTGCACTTTTAATACCGCGGCCGTCACCATCGCCAGCGGAGCTTAACTACCATGCAGCCATGAAGAAGTAGTGCCCCAGTAACGAGTCGAAGGAAAGGGGGACGGTGGATACTCAATTAAAAAGCCCTATGTCATCAGGGAAAGCGCTTACACATCCGACAATCAGCTCGTAATAGGGCAGCATCAGGAAAGTACGGAAAACTCCAGCTAGGCGGACCATGTCCTGTGGGATTTCTAACCATATCCAATGGGAATCACATAACCGACTCGGGAGGCGCGTGTTTGGCTGTAGCTGCTTTAATTTCGAAGCGCCACTTCATGGCCTGTCCTCCGTGATTTTTCACCAACGTGGGTTTAAATTGGCGAGCAGCGCTTCCTTTGGTAGACGATGGTTGGGCATGAGTAATACATGACCTACCAGCCTCGGCTGCTGCTTCAACGATTCAGCTTCGTTACCAAGTACTAGATTTCACACCGCTTCGGTTCTTGTGCGCTGCACCCGGCTACTTCCTACCACTTGCTCGATCAAATGAATGCACGTCTATGAACAGCTCCGTCACATAGCCGGTCGCCGGTTCAAGAGTTTGTATACATCTTTCTGGATCAACCAGGTCATCTTTTGGTCCACATCTTACGACCGGAAGCTCACAAATGTTATTTTGTGGGCTGTCTCATTTACTACTGTCTGTCAAGATTTCCTTGTACGCTCTCTGATACTTCACGAGTCGAAGTATTATGCCTTTCTCATCGTAGTATTTTTTACTCGTGTATAGGGCGCACACAAGCTATCCTTTGAAGGCTTGTCTTTTTAACTTACCGACACTTCGCTTGTGAAAGGTCGAAAAGCTGCAAATACTTGCTAGCATACCACCCGGACGGGCTCCATTTCTGCGAATCTGGAAACCGCAAGAAGCCTTCCATTCAAACAAATTCCCCCTTTTCGAGGCAGAAAAGAAATAGGTAAATTAGGTATCCTTACTGGACTCCGGAGGACTGTAGAGATAACTGTCTAAAGATTCCAACTTTTGTTGTCACTTGACCTGTGAGAGGAATAGGACTACTGGAGTACATCTGACTTTTTCTGCATACGAGTTGTAGTTGACCGTAAGAACAAAAGTATTCCGATTCGTGAACAGACCTCACTGCCAAAAATCGAACATAGTAATCTATGGTAATTGATCAGGTGGCTGTTGATCTGTTCGCCGAACTTGGCAATTGATTTGCAAACGTTTCGTCACCATTCGAGGAGACATCTTCAGTGCGCTGTTGGGTGAAGATGGGCGCACTGAAGATGTCTCCTCGAATGGTGACGAAACGTTTGCAAATCAATTGCCAAGCTCGGCGAACAGATCAACAGCCACCTGATCAATTACCAACTAATGCACCCGAGCTACCAATATTCCAACAAATTACCAAAAAGTAATCTATGCAACCTTTAGATTGACAGTGTGATGACAATGCAGAGATAGCTGATAAGCATCCACAAAACGAACCACGGGCTAAAATGACGATAACTTTTGCCAGTCGTCACGGTGCTTCATGTCGTAGGGATTCAGCCTCAGTCATCTAAGATGCAGATGGCCGCAGTAGTAAATCAATGTCTGCAGTCGGTTTTATAATAGCCGTATAGCTGCTTAATGGGTGCACTACGTAGCGAACAAAAATGCGTAAGCCATATATTTTGTACGCTTTGCTCATTGATTCCCTTGATGAACTACAGTTGGTATACTGGATGGTGTAAAGTTGCCGTGTTCCACGCTTTTATGCATTCCCGGACAGATTTGCTACGTAGGCCGTTGGTGAGCTGCTATTTTGATATATGTGGTCGATGGTTGTTGGCCTCTCCCTCAGTCCCGGTTCGCATGCCGCTCTGCCATCTTTCGTCTTACCCGTGGCTTTTGACCTATTAAGATGTTCTGAAATGCACTCGTGCCTTTTCCTTAGCAGCTCCATTCGCTGTTACACGAGCTGTTCCTGCTGTTTCACTCATCACATCTAGAATTAGTCCTGCCATCCAGGTGCTTCTATTTTAACCTCTTGATTTCAACTGCATATGACTGACTGAATGATCGACAGCCGTCTGTATGCCAGAGTGAACGAAACTTCATGAAAAACGGTAATACGTATTCATTCAGACAACACACCAAAGGTAGCTTCTAAGCGTGGATATACTAGTTAATGGGTAGGCGAACAACCCTCACCAGTGAATAATGTAAACAGCTAAACGCACCAAACGCTGTTATCGCACCTACCTGTAGATGAAGGATTTGTATACAGTGGAACGTTTTGAAGGTGGCCTAGATCGCAACTTAAAATTCAGGTACAATACCACGGTCCTTGAAAATTTGAAACGACTATATACCAAATATTTGATAATTCGACTCATGCGAGACAGATGGAGCGCTGAATTCCAGGGATTGCACTGTTATTCCATGGATATTCAGTGCGATTTTGAGTTCTGACCCGACCTATGCAGAGAGAAAACCTCTGGCACGCACCTAAACTCTTCTGCACGTGAGTTACGGCTGACTGGAAGGGCGAACGCACTTTGGCTAGTGAACGATCAACCAAAAGCCGAATGAAAATACCGATAAGGTGAATCAACCTTGAGACGAGAATATAGGGTTATTCGATACACGTTTGGACGCTGAAGTGTTAGCTATCGTGGCAGTTTTGTGGACGTTCGCAAAATGTCACACCTTTTTTATCTGTACGTTTCAAACGTCATTGGCCTCTGATTACAAAGTCACTTCAAATCATTCCGACAGCCTCCATAGGTTGTCTCGACTAAATTCCTTAGGTGTTTAGATTGAAGATGACTGTACGAAGTTCAGCTGTACGATGGGAGATGAGCCCGTAACATGTGACCCGAAAACTTGCACACCGTCCGTAGCATCTTCACTTGTCACCTTCAGATTCCCTGGATTCCCGTCCCTTAATCTTGACAATTTTTCTGAGATATAAATAGTGCCGACGCACTCAACATGAAGAATGTATGGGACGACAAGGATCTCGCTGAGCTGGACACATCGGTTTTCACCATTCGAGGCGCCATATCCAATGGATGATATATTAGTGTTTCTCAGTCAAGTGGTGTGTACACATCGGCGTACCGCTTGACCCACGATGCAACGCTGATCTACTAGGTGCTGATGATGTCACTCCAATTGGCGATGAGACGTTATCAGCCAATTTGCCCGGCTCAGTGAACAGAAGCAAGACGATCTATGCCACCTGGACTATCAATTAATAGCCCCCTTAATACCGAATGTCTTGTCTGCTAAGGGGGATATGCGGTACCCATAATAACTCTCTCAGAGGCGAATTATACTCAATAGGCCTTGGACCGCAGTGGAAGTCCCTTTTCTCCTCTGGTGTCCGTTTCTCTTTTTAGCGTCGCTATGTATTCAATTTTTAGGAATTTGGCGGAGCTGAAATGAAATTGTTTTCTAAGTGATTGTCAGTTAGGGGACTGCAGACCTCCGGAACCAACCGCGTTTCTCCTACAGGTCGATCAAGCAACTCCACACATGAAACGTATGCTAAGGAACGCTCAATGAATAGTACCCAGTAATAGCATTTAGGCCTGTTGTTATTTCACTTTTGACCTGGTTACGCATGACGTAAGATACATTTCTACGTATTGCTTCTTACATATGTCCTGCGACGAAATGCCTCACGTCAAGCGTACGATCGCCGTATTTAGCGAAATTAGGTCAGGAAACATTTGGCACGGATGTATGTGACGTAGACAGGGCCCTGACTCCGATTCTGAGAATGAACAACTAGGGAGTTGTCTGCTTAAGCTGTCGTAAAATATAGCGTTTATGTGTTCTTTCATCACCTATCTAGACGACCTGTCAGATAATGGATGATCCTGCTCTCTACATATAGTCTTAATAACCCCTACTTTTGATGGGTGAAATTGTGACCGTGCTGTTCTCATAAACAGGCTTTCCCCTTATAAGTATTTTCCCTCTTCACTTGAGTATAGTGAATTAGGCTTAGTAGATAGCTTTTCTGCTGTCAGGTATGTTAATCTTAGTGAGAGCCTCTTACTTTTTACTGCTACATATACAGTTCATATTGCAGCTCGAGGTAACTTGGAGGTAAGGGTGTGCTGCTTCCACGGGGGTCCATGGTTTGAACTCCACTCCGGCTTTCCGACTGCTCTCTGTTTGCAAATCCCGACCATATCACAGGACTCGTTCTCTCCGGTTTACGTGGCAGCTATAGTAGGAAGGGTGCCACAGCTGAACGAAAACGATGTGGTTGAGTATTCCTCCTAAGATGCATTAACGTTCGGTTGTTGTTTGTTGACAAATGCTGTTTTCGTACTGTTTGGGTGTTGATTTGTTGACTCGGTTTGTGTGGGTTCCTTGATGACAGGATAACTAAAAACAAACAAAAATATGCTGAACGCCAGGTAGCCGGTGGGAACAACTGAACTATCTTCTGGAGCGTCATTCAGTCTCTCAGGTAGTACTCAACAACAGTCGTTCAGTAGAAAAACCAGTGGATGACTCTTGTTGATCCCCAGTTCCGCAAACTCGACCAGCCTGAAGTCTTTGTTTGCACTCGGTTATTTTTTCTGGAGGGATAGCATCAGGAAATCCTCTTTCGATGTTCGTCAATCTTCTTGGTGCATCCTCTATTACGGCGGAATGCGATAGCAAAGTTCCAGCAAAGCCTCCAGTGTCCAAAAGACACTCGTGCTATGGTGATCAAATGAATTTCTGGCGTGTATCAAATGACCATAAGTGAGATTACACCTAGGTCGAAATGTGTCCACCGATCTAACGGTGCATTTCGATAGCACTTTGATGGAGAGATTGGGTATGGTCATTGTTGCACTAATGCATGTGTTCATGAGGCGTAGCTGGAGCAACAGTGAAAATAACGTGCTTGCTAGTTATACGCATGCTTCAGTTTCCTCATTTCACCGAGCACAGCTTTGTCCTTTCGTCAGTGCCCACTTGCACCAGTTCAACCTCATGTCAATAACTTCCGTTTTTTAGGTCAATTCGGCGAAGGGTGAGGTTACTGTGGAGAATCTCCAAACAAAAGAGCCCAGAACTTTGCAAGTAAGTATTCCTTGGCGGACTACATAATGTTCGGTGTCAGTCTGTTATCTACTTTACTGGATGCACTGCTGCATCCAAGAGTGAGATCAGATTGAGCTATGGGACATCCACACACTCTCATTAGAAATGCACACTTGCACATGGTTGATAAAACACTTCACATTAGGACCTCCCAGCGGCGGCCACATTTGTGACAGATATCTTTTCACAGCGGATTCACGTTTCTTTCACTATGAGGCGTGTATCCTGTATATGGTGATAACAATGGGGTCTTCCAGTCCATATCTTGTTTCTTTTCTTTCCCTCGAAAAAAGTTATCTTCAGACAAACCAAAAGACCTGAAGAATCAGCTATGTGCACGATGGAGATTGTTGTGCTAGATAGACTTTGAAGTGCCTAATCTGTTCACAACAGACCGGATGGTGATTTGTTCTAACACTGCGCAAGTCAAAAGTGACCGTGATGACACGGGATCAATCGCGGGAACACACCACAAACACACCACGAGTAGTGTCGCCAACACTATTCGATAATGCACCTCTGATACTACCGAGTCGGGCCTGCAAATTTACAATTCGAATGCAGATATCTGCTGCATAGACACGTCATTATTGCGACCGGACCCAAATGATCTAGGCCGCTAAGGCTGTTTTCCTATTCTTTTCTATGGCCTTACCGAGGTGTTCGAGTTATCGGGTACCTCAATGTAGTTCGGCTCATTTTTCAGCACACTTTCCTGGAGTGTAGTTGCGATGATATCTAGGCGGTACATGAAATCACAGGTGGACGCTGAATGTCTGGTGAGAGCTACAGGCTATGAACCTGCCCTATATGAACAAGGCTGATCCATCAGGCAAGAAGGTTACCTGTCTTACCACGCAATGAGATTACCGGAATTTCTACACCAAACTTTCGTCTGAGGAAACATTTCCATTAACAGTGAAGTGTTTCCCATTAATACGTGTGGTGGTATCTCCTGGCAGAGAGGAAAATCCAGCCCGATCAGAATCCCACCTTTTAGACGTGTGCTCTCTTCGTGGACATTGGGATGAATTCGAGTCCTGTCATCTGCTGGTTCTTATTGGTAATTCACTGATGTGCTGGATAGTCAAATGATAGAGGCTACTTGTGGGGAAAGTGAACAAAAATGCTTGCTACTTGCCACCTGCGAATAGTTTCACACAGAAGCTTCCACAGGATACCGAGCTCCTTTTGTGGGCTTCTTGTGTTGTGTACTGTCTATATCACTTGTGCTTATGAAGGTGAGTTTTATATTCGGCATTTTCCCAAGGATTTTTGCAAGTTATTTCAAAGGTTTGCCACAAGAAATGGTATTGCATACAATGTTAGACTGTTGAATTCGAGAAAATATCATTCCTTGCTACTGTTGGATCCATGTCTTCTTTAGTATCATCGTTTATCGAAAGATGGAGTGATCTTCACTCAATCAATTCAGTTTATCAGCTATAAACCATGTACCATAGGCACATTGGTTCCAGCTGCAGTGGTATGGTGACCTTTCGTTAGGCCTCCAACGTGAATTCACTTGAAAGTAAACAGTCTGTGGTTCTCACTCACTAGGGTTACCCACTAGGCCAACATTTTTATGCGTTGCATCACCGCTAGTGTTTGGGTTGCAGTTCCTGAAGCGTTCCATGCTTTCGGTGGCCAGTTCACTACACCAACCATAATTGCCCACAAACTAAACAGCAGCCTCAAACTCCAACGATTTTGAGTACATCCATGCACAGCAATTTATGTGTCAGTATTCATCTCATGGCTTTTCTGTTTAATTTGGCTTTATGTTTGCATTAACCTGACATTCAAGGCTGGAGTGTGAACAGTCTTAATGGGGAAAATGTAAATTAAATTAACTCACTCGAGGATGAGGATGCCCCGATCTCCAATGAAATTTTTGATTGTCTATTTGTCCTTATGTATAATGGATTATTCAGTCAACGAAGCAACATTTTCACCGTCCGACTAGTTTTATTCGGAACTTCAACTTTTTCAGGACGTTTTACGTCAACGCCATTAATCGTCCCCCTTACATGTTCAATTGCTGTGTACTACTACTTGTTTGTGCGACAGTTATCGTTCCCCACAGCCCTTGAAAATCCATCTGTCCAAAACTCATTAGCATCACCTCTGAGTCCACGTGCGTTATTTACACACTGATTTTAAACTATAAAAAGCTATGCATGGTTGTCTTTGGATTCAGCTTACCAATTATTTCACCAATTGCCGTGGCCTTCTCGTTCGCCGGAACGGTTATGCTACGTTTGCGAACAATCATGTATCCGTCAAATATCCGTACTCGCGCCTTAACGTTTCAGCGGTTTGTTGAGCAGTTTCTTCGTTGACTACATGTTGTGTCTTGCTGAACGGTCGTGCAACTCTGTATCGGTCCTTGGCTTCCTGCTCCGCCCACTATGGTATATCAAAAGGCACGGGAGCTTCAGACAGCCCTTTATGGAGACCAAGGAAAATTATTACAACCGTATTTATAGGGCAACGACAGAATGTTCCACAAGGTCGTGCGAGAATCTCCGTGAGGGGGCGAGAAGCGTCGAGATAAAGATGCCCGATCCAGATTGGCTGACATTCTGACCAATCAGGGCATGCTTTCGTTTGGTCCGTAGTCTGCACGTGAGACATCCGTCCAAATGATGTGATGTTCGGTTATTAGGGACGACTGGCCTCCGGACACTACATAATAAAATCTTGCTGACTTCATAGCACAAACTATCCGCCTTTCGTTTTCGCTCCAAACCAGCTTAGTCTATCGGTTGCCCATCTTTCACAACAATGACAACTTTCCCATAAGTGTTTTGGCCCGCGTTGTTCGATACCAACCAGTTTATTTACACTGGCTTTACTGCTACGTTAAATACTGCCCTGTGCCTTTCAGTCAAAGAACACAATTGATAGTCATTTTGACAAACCTGAAAACATGTTTCGGTGCCTGAGTCCTGTAAAAATGACCGGACTGGAAACTCAGTGTTTGAGGAACCATCGAACGCGCGATTTAACCTTGCAATAAAACGAACAGTAAGGTAAAACTCTAATCACTGTTTGTCTGTGAAGTGTTTCGTGTGCCCCCTTCCCTTCCTATCTTTGTATTTCCACTTTCAGTGCATAGGTTTTGTAAACGTTCTCTCTTTGGGACTAGCAGGCTGCGTACTTCTGGAGGTTATCTCTTCTGTAGTGTCTCATGGGATGAGGTCCACTGCACTTGATTATTCAGTAGATTCTGTCGAAGAATAAATAAGCGTGAGTTGAACTTAGCAGATAGACAGGTTTTCATGGAGAAGTGCGCGTTGATCTCTCAAGTTTATCTCTTGATAACTCTACGATTCGGCCTTCAAATGCAGACTATACACTGGTCATTTATTTTCACACCTATTGTTAGCAAGCTTTTGTGTCCTAAAAATATTGGTTTGTTCAATCTCCTGTACCCGTACACATGTAGTGCCTCACACCTTCCCTTCTAGTACGATCTGCTGCATATTACCCCTCCGATGGCAGTATCGCCAGTACTGAAGGACACTCCCAAACTAACGAAGCCCAGCGCAGCGAACTATGTGGATGTAAATCCTGCTACCCTACGACATACGCACTATCCTAATGTATGGGCGATTGGTGATTGCTCCTCGCTGCCCACGTCGAAAACCACAGCCGCAGTGGGTGGGTTTATGCGCTAACGCCTGATCTGATCCCGCTATTTCAACTTTGAATTTTGACAAGTTTTCTCTTGGTAAATGTATAATTTGTTTTGTATAGGCAATCGGTCGGTTGAACGAAAAGTGGTCAGCCTTGAAATTTAATCTATTACGCTTCCCATCCTGACCGGGACCAGTCAGAAATTGTTGTCTAATGCCTGCCACTTCAGTGATTCCTGCGGTTTGTCCTGTCAATCAGATCGGCGCCGTTTTCTCATCCGTATTTTGGTTGATTCTATATTAGGTTGACGCAATTCAACTAAGAAAAGTATAGCACCATGCAGACCGCGCGTTAACTGTGGGATTTTAATATTTTTTTTTGGAGGAAGATAAAGCTGTACTGTACCCGAAGCATCTGTAACGTGGTTTCTTTCTCTAGTAAAAATGGTTCAGCAGTTTGAATTTCCGTTCGTGAGGCGCAGCCGGTCCCCCAAGTGGGCTGGCCCAGAAGACAGCAATGAATTGCCTATCTCTCCTTTAACCTTGAAAAAATACAATCATTCACACCTTCCTTGAATATTATTTTGTGGCTACACGAACGATGTTCAGACTGTCATATCTCAACGGGTATCGTTGTGACTGACTTTCAGCCTTCGTACTATGGGCATGGTACGAGATAATTTTTCAGTACAAATTAATGATTACCACCCCATCCCCAGTCGCACGAGGTGTTTTGTACTGTTTCGCCGATGAAACCCGCTAAATAGGCATGATGCCGCTGTCATTTGTAAACGGTGTGATGCCACTTTCTTATTTTTGTTGCTTTACTAAGGTGGTGAAACTTTTCATTTTTAGCGGCAGACAACTGGTAGATGGAGAATCTCTTAGGCATCTTGTTGTTTCTGATTCAGTAGGCAAAGTACACCGAACGCCTATATCAAATGGCTTCCACTTTTTCCGTTTCTGTCATCTCGTCCTGCTAATCGGTCTCCTATTCTCTATCCGTGGGGATCTGAAAGGATCATATGCCAATTTGAGGAGTCTCAATCTCAGTGACCGACCACACCTCGTGGAGTCGCTCCCGGGCGACTGTCCACTTCGTAGTTCACCATAACGTCTGCAGTCTTGCAACATACCGTCCGAGTGTTTGGAGTTACCAGGAGGATCGGTTTGCGTCTATTTTTTCATTCCAAGTCACATCCTCTTGAAGATATTAATGAAATGGTAGCCCTGTTGAATCGATACCCATAGACTCAGCTCTTTTATGTGGCATATGACTGGACGTTCAACAAAAATCAAATCAATTCGTCCAGCTCTAGTACCCTTTCGGTGCCTGGCTGCCATGCAAACGGGAGGAGGCACGAGGGTCGGGATACTGCCAGGTTGCCCATGCCTAGACAGGAGTAGTCGAGATGCTGAGGCCAGATTCGAACCACGGACCTTCCGGTCCGTAAGCTGGCGCCTTAACCACAGTTATCTCGAGCCCAAAGGCGAATCAGGGGTCAACAGCTTCACAAACATTAGACATCTGAAGTCTTTTTTGTAAGTTACCCAACCCCCTGGCGACGTGTTGCTGTAGGCCAGTTGACCGGCACCGCTAGTTTGACTACACAGGCGCTGAGTAAATTCTGATGGGAATGCTATATCCCAGCAAATCGGGCTTATCGGCCTGATGGGCTCGAAATTCGTTCGATTAGTGGCAGTTAACTCAATTTCCACGTCCTGTTGACTTACCACCAGTTTTATTTCATTTCGCTTCTCCATCCTATCTTAGCATCACAGTTACCTGTATTATGCAAGAATCTGGAAAGTGTGCTAGCTGGGGGCACTGGGAATGCTAAACAGGTAGGTAGCATTGCTGGATCTCATCTAACGCATAATATTGTCTGTTCCCTTTAGGTTGATGCTCCTAAATTTCGTGCATACTTATGTTTCGCCGTTTCATTGGTTATCGCACCACGTATATAGTTGAATTTGCGCATGCTCAGGAAGTGAAATGCTATTTGATTTTATTTGTCAGGACATTGAACTCACATGCTTGATAGCTCACCGGTTTTATCTGGTTTGAAATTTATGAAGCATACACGAACTTCACTCAGTTTTGTGTTTCGCTTGTGCTTCAAAATGGACGTATGTGTAGGCGAGCACGAGGCTGCAAACTGAGACTGTTACGTGAGACCCGAACATCGTGAGCGAAGGATTTCACTCAGTTGTGTATAAGAAAAGATGCTCTACGCCACGCCCACCTGGTGAGCTCCAAACTAGTTGAAACCGCCGACGATCTTTCACCGATCAGGTGGGTGCGGTACTCTAAAATACTGCTAAGTTACACATATCGAAGATACTTTTAAGGAAAAACGAATTCAGAAGTTCGGATTTTGCGCAGGATAAAAACTCCATATCAGTTTCACCTTCCGGTGCCTGGCCTCCGTGCGGTGACGCGAAACAGACCGAATTTCACTCAAGACAGACTACAGTGACAAATGAATGCAGTTCACATCCTTCACCTGACTAACCTGTTTTACGACAGCCTGGTGATTTTACCAGTGGCTCCGTTAATTTGTTTACATTTGAGTGGTGACGCTGGAGGGAGCTTTTGTCGTTGGTGATTGTCAGGTGTAACGCATCATGTAAGAAAGCAGTACAATATAGTGCGCAGGGAGGTCACCAGTGCAGGAGAATGCCACTTTCCGAAATCATAGATATTCTAGTAATGGCTCGTTCCAATTCGTCACCACAAGGCTGTTTGCTTGTCCATCACTACACGAACAGGCATGGATCTTAACGGAGAAGCTGGTCTGTTCTTCGTTTACCCATAGATAAAGTTTCTTCGGACTGTCCCAGAGAGGACGAACGATTTGGTATCTGAAGGAGAAATGAATGTCAAACTTCATGTCATGACTGAATGTCATAGACGCGTAGCATATTTACTCTGCCGACTGGAAAATTTTTTCGTCTTGAATGGAACCGCACTCATGCTTCGTTACGATAAACTTTTGTTTGACTTTCCGTTTACATGTATGCCTATTCAACTTTGAGGAAAAGCACAACGGCTCTTAAACCCTAAATCCGCCACGAGTCTTCTGTGAAGTTTTCAGTCAGGAAACTTGAGCTTCAAAGTCAGGTTTACTAAGTTTCAGTGTGTTCCCACGTATACGTGATAGCACCGTAAGATCAAAATGCGGGATTTGAACATCCTGCACCAGAAGGGACACTTGCTGCGAATCGTCGAAGCACGTTGCCACCTGGTATATTACTACTGTCTGTTTCACTCCTCAACTCTTATGCGCATCTTATTGCTTCGTTGGATCCGGTCTTAATTCAACTTAAACTTCCGAAATCGAATTTGGAAATAACTGATGATCAGGATAAAGTCTTCGTGTTTCTGTAAGGAAAGGCATTACAGTCGATATGGGATAACTCCGCCACATGTTGAAAGCTAGTAGAGTCTATGTGTTTTGGTTTGTTGGCTTTTCAAGTGATTCGGACGTTACCTTTATGATTCCTCAGTTTAATGATAACATTTTCTGTCTACCAAATCAGTACGATGGATACACCGCTTGCCCTTTGATCACTGGATACAACCGTGGCATCTTGGCAGAGTTTGACTATACAATGAAACCCCTAGAAACGCTTCCAATCGATCAAAGTAAGGAACGTTACGTGCATTACTGGCTCAAAACTACTGTGATGCCACTGCTTTATGTGCACTGGATGCTCAAGTGAGTGGCTTGTCTCTTTTGATGTTCTTTTCACCCATCCGATTGTTATAACTGTGTCCCGTGCGTGGTTCATTTGGAAGGAAAAGTTATCACATCTTGCGGTAGGATGGGCGGCTCCCACTCCATCGTCACACTGTTAACGACCCCCCCCCCCGCGTGAACGGAATATTCGTGCAAGCTTGTCTGAGAATTTTCAAACAGACTGAAGTCCGAAGATGTTAAGCGAGACGAATCTTTGCACGGTACATTGGGTGTATTTTTCTGCATCCCTTCACTGGAGAAAAATGTGCGGCAAACGAAACTGAACGAGATTTACCATAGTTGTGTTGTGAGCAAGGAAGCTTCTTGGATATCACCAGAGTTTTATGATGACAGTGTCTCCGTCTTCATTTTTCGATAGTTGATTCGGCAAATGTAATACCTTGGCATTCTATGATCGTCTGATGTGAAACGGGGCTTTGGGATCAGCACGGTGTCCTGTTTCTAGTCAGTGATGCATGCAGTCGGCATTGAGAGTGAAACACTTCCTGGGTTTAAAGTTGGGCTCGGAGTGGTAGGTTGACTCATTCTTCATCCAAACCGGGAATAATGTTCACTGCTGTTTGCCGAAGGTGCCTCCACTCTGTCTAAATTGTCATCCGTTCACCTGTATGTAAAACGGTGAGTGACAGTAGGTTTGGCGACCTGAGATATTAACAGCCTACCAGCAGGTGTCAGAATTCGGCGGAACTTCATCAACGTGTTTAGTTTCCTCATGTACTCCCAAATGGTTTACCGGGTGTCATTGGATGTCCGTGGTTGCCTACAACCCACTAAGTTTCACAAGTGAGCGTTGGTCGTCAGGTGCAGCTTAGGACCAGGAAAGCTTTCCCTTAAAGTGGCCTCTCATCCCCGACTTCCCTATGTGGGTCTGATGGTCACTTTCAGGGTATACCTCTCTGTGAGGACTAGATTTCTATTGGTCATATCAAATTTGTCATATTTGCCCCACTGCTAGACATTCAGACCACCACAAGGTTCCTTTCGGACTTGTATCAGAGGAACGAGCTTGCTGGTCCGTTATTCTAGTCAACCTTATTCAGGTACTTCCAGTTAATTTTCTACCGGTCCTTTTTCAGGGGTCTCTGGTCGGGGCCAAAATATGTGCGAAAAATTCTTCACCTTGGCTTTTCGAAGTGAACACAGCCGTGATTTGACATCCCAGTTTGCATGCTAAGTTGAGCCGGATGACTTTTCAGCAGTGAAGTCCTAGCTCACTCCTGATCTTTCATGTTCTGTTTTTTTTTCACCGGTGGACTGGCGCCTTCATGTTTTACTTTGGTGTGTTCGGTGCCATTTGGAATTCTTCTCATAGGTTTTAGCCATTGTTTGGTTTTTTCTCCTTAGCTTTGATTTGGTGACCTGTTTGTGGTCACCCACCCAGCCTTTTCTTTTTTTACACTCCGAGGCTTTGAATGTAATTGAGTATAATTTGTGACCGTACGGCAGTACAGCGTCAATGTCAACACTGATGTTGCTGTCTACGATGATAATGGTTATTGTGGTCACAGATTGCCACATTTTGTCTTCCATTTTTCATTTTATTATTTTGAGTTAGTCGGCAGCAGATGCCCATATTACCCAGATGTATTATTCAAATCACCTATATTACAAAAAAGATGCAGTTTCTCCGTACATCATTTCTTGAAAAAGAACTCACTATTTTCGTCCTTAATAATAAAACGCTTTTCTGGTGAGAAACGAGCGTGCTTCCCGTGAATTAACAGGCCACCGTTAAAACGCATCTTATTTTGCGATTCTCCCATAAGTGCAAGCTCAATCCGCCGTCCATGATTTTTGTGTTGTACTCGGTGACATCCTTATGTCGGCTCCATCAGATAGGACAAGCTTCGCAGTTATGCGCTTTTTACGGAAAGACTTCACCTTCATACACCGCTTAGGCGAGTGCTGGGTATGTTCCGAATTCGCTCAGATTATTGACATAACAAAACCGGTGGCTGAATGTGTTATTATCAAACCTATGCTTAGAACTAAAATTGATGGGCACTTCGTTTTGTCAGTCGTCGATCAACGTTCGTTGTACTACCAGTATAACTGCAAGGGGTTTGGCGGGCCGCATCATCACATGTACTGATTCCAGTGGGACTTCGCTGTTTCACGGTAGACAAATCGATAATGCGGATAATAAACTAGGCTGGCGCTAGCCTGCCATGTGCGTTTCAGGCGCATACACATAATTCAGTACGAATGGAAACTGACATTACGAGTGCCACTGGAACCATCGTCTTGCATAAGAGCGAAATGCGAGGCCGCACTTCCATATCGGGTGGTCGGTTCGTTTTCCGAGTTTGGGCAAACTGACTACAAACGTCTTATCACAGCACACTTACCGGTTAGTGATGAGCCATTCGAAATTCATTTACCCAGATCGGCGATCAAATGTAAAACCGGAGTCGCAAAAAGTATACTCAATAACAAAGTCCAACGCAGCTGGTTGATATCCGTTAGGGCAACCGTCCATGATGCTAGTTTCCCTTTACCTAACTGCACCAGTTCTTTCTGAGGTAACATGGATCTGACCACTCGCTCAAATAGGGTAGTTGAGCGCCCAATAACTGACCCACGATTAGAAACTTTATTTCTTCATACCTTGTAATTGTGGGAACTATACCACGGTTACTTCCTTTCGTTCATCAGTCTCAGCCCTAATTAACGCGCCAGCCAATACGACCGTTTCTCACTGTGTAAGCTGAGCGCCCTTTTCTGGCCTTCCCTCCCTCAAGCAAAATAGACCTAAATATGCAACTTTTAATGTCCGGATTCTTTGTCAAATAGTTCGACAGGCTTTCACTGCTGATTCCACTCTTTCCTCTTTAGAAATTTATATGTGGTGTACCCCACGCGTGAGTCCTACCGTAATGCACCGGCACGGTCCGGGCAGTTCCCCGCGTTCTACTCCGGGTGGCACCCTGTTGTCTCAATGGGTATTGCGTTGAGTATGAGAGCTAAAGACGCTTCACTCGATTGGATTCTTGTGACTAGCCGGTAGCGTGCAGTCAGGCTAACCGGTCTGTCAACAACCAACGACCGAAACCTCATCGTTATCTTTGAGTAGGCCCCGAGAGCTTGCGGCGTTGACACCATCAAGGATAACTCTTGCGGAAAACTCGGATTGCAAGCTGCACGTTACTATTCTAGCTGGTGGTGTGAAAACTTCAGCGGCAAACATAAAAGCCGCCTCCGCGACAGGTTCGGTGTAGATGCTCCCAGAACCGTCAAAGGCGGTCGCTGTGCACCGATCGCCATTCGCACAAGCGTAAGCACCGTGTTACTTGGCCCACTATCAATCGTAACCTGTCGGGTATCCAGGTGAAATAAAGAGATTTGAAGTATTCCATCCCTCTAACCCATTTTACCAAAACGGAAAAAAGGCAGATTATTAGGTTAACATTTCAGGTTACTTTCATCAGTCGCAGAAGTGAAGCATTCTGTGTTTATAAGTAAAAGACAGCAACGAACATTGAACGTCAAACTTCATACATGGCTTTATGATGAAAAATTGAGTTGGAGTGGGTTCGAGGATAAGCAGATCGTTTGGATAAATAACTTTTATGTGCATATTATTGGTTTTTGTATTCTAACTAACATCTGTCGTCCCGCATGCCCCTGAAACAGATCAGACGGTTAACCCTGTTTAACCTTTCAAGATTCTACACAATGGAAACTCGCGGCTTTTTTCGAACTGATGCTCATTAGAGCACAGAACCAGGCCATCTACTTGCCCGGGAACCGAGCCCATCATTAAACTCTGTGTGATTTTTAATATTTTTGCTGTGCTTTTTATGAACACAGGCTCTTACGTCTCCGACCTATGAGAGTAATTTCAAGGCGTCCCGCAACCCGGACGTTCCTACTACTTTGATGAGTAACTATAGATAACAACTCGCTTTCAAGACTATCCTGTTAGAAAAAACGTGTGGACTAATATCACGACCAGTTTAGTGCCCGTGTCGCAGCTAGTTTTCTTATGACCAGTTAACAGTAGGACGTTCAGTGCCTGCAAAATAGGGTCATCAAGGTCTTGCAGCATCCGCTGCTTAGACGAATCCAGCGCAAAACAAACTTGTCGGCCGAATAACTCTTTCGACGCTCGAAATGCTGTTTTCGTCGTTATAATGAGCACGGAGTAAAAAATCTGCGTCCCATTCCAAGCCGGATCTCACAGCAATCCATCTCTCCGATCGAGGCCAGGAAGACGATACCGCTGGGGTGACAGTAAGATGGAGTGAAAGGATATTTGAAACGACAAGTAATCCGCAGCTTCAGCTGACTGGGTGAAGTGACGGCTAACATAGGGTCAAAAAGCAGGTGCGGCGGCGATTCGGCGTCAAACTCTTCTAGCCGATCCAAAAAGACTACTCAGCAGTGAAAACAATACAGCGTATATTTTCATTTATAGCATTGGACAGAATCCTAGATACGGAACAACGGTTAGGCGATTGACAACTGAACGAATGAGAAGGACTTGGGTAGAAACGCGTGGGTAGGAGTCGGTGAATGAAGAGCCCTAATGGCGAATGATATTTCCAGGTCGAAGGGGGCTGGTTTGGGTTACCCCACCCTGAGCCTTGGATCCATAAGCTACCCACAAGGTAGTACAAGTTAGGGTTTCGTTCGGGCACCATTCCCCTATCCTCCAACTCAAAAGTCTGAACCACAAGGAAGCGATTGTTAGGGACCCCTCCCGGAGCCAATGACTCAAAAGTCTGACCTATTTGGTTGCAATGGGCTGGTCCGGCCCAAGAGCGCATGTAGTAAGACAGCTGTTTGACTGCGACTGCTTACAGCAGGCAACTTCTGAGCACCAACAGACTTTTGGGTTTCAAAAGTATTTCGACCGTATTGAGTAATGCACTGTCGATCGGAGTGTGCGGTTTTTAGGGCTAACCTCTTCTAACCCGTCCTTTTTCGGAGGTAGGCAGCACCGCTGCTTCCATAGATATGAATACTGGTCGCCTGAAAGAAACACCTTGCTGCCTTCACATTCCTATCGCAGAAGATAGAACGACTTTACCTCCGGACTGCATATCCAGGAGCACCGTGGTTGCAAAGTGCATGCCAAATGTCGGGATGACTTTGGTCAGTCCACCCAAAAAACCCTGCGCCTTCCTCTCCTCTTCGAAGACAAGAACGATTTCGCCTGCGTGTTCCAGATCGACAAGGTTTTGAAGACCTTCCAGCGTTCGTCTCATTATTTCATCGATCACGAAATTAAATAGGAATGGAGAGAGTGGGCACTCCCGACAACACCGCTTTGTGTACGGAAGCTTTTGGAGAGCTTTCCGTATACTCTCACACGTCCCGAAATCTGAGAATACAAATAACCATCTACATTCAGACTACCGGGGCATTCCTTGCTGAGAAAGCGTGTTAAGGAAAATGGACAGGTCAACCGTGTAGAACGCGTCTTGGAAATCCAAAAGTACTAGAATTCTGGGTCTTTTGTACGTATGGCTTTGTTCTAGCTCCTGATGGAGTGCAAAGATTTGGTCAGCGCAAAACCTACCAAGCCGTAATTCCGCCTGCTGCTCCCGAGCCGATGGTTCACGGGTCACCACAAGGCGACGAAGGATAAATGGTACCAAGAGTCTCACTGCGACTGAAGTCAAGTTGATCCATGTGATTAGCGCACTTACTAAGGGCCCCCTTTATGAACATGGGCATTATTACCGGTTCTCCCGATGCTAGTTTGATTTTCGGCAAACTCGAAGGGCGGGTGTGGAGGAACCGGAGCACAGGAATGGAGACCAAGCTGCACGCCTACAATCTAGCTATCCTCCTGTGCGCCATTGGAACACTGACCATTTACAGGTGCAATCTTCGATACTTGAGTGGCTTTTACAAGTGAGTACTTGATGTTCACTGAAATGAACGATTGCCCGATACGGAGTTTTTATGGCGAGCGTGTTGTGATAGGCCACGACCACGTTCAACCGTCGCATGACTGGGATATATTTGCCGAATGGACCGGAGCAGGATTCCGAAGGAACACGAAAAACGGAGCTTTCGCAGACAGACCCTTCGGTAGGAGACTGGTTGGAAGCCTAAGGGCTGCTGGCGCGGATCTTGTGAAATGTGAAACAGGGGCTCAAAAACGGAACGGTACGGACGGATCTTATACGAACTGGAGCTCGTCAACTCAGCGAGCCATGGAGCTGAAGCGTGCAAGGCGAAAGGGTATAATCGGACCTATTGGTCCTGAGGACTGGACAAGCTGGATATGCAGCGAATGCGGCAGTTTGTGCTGGTAACATTGGATTGGTGGGCTACCAGTGAAAATTAATATGTCGGTGGATAAAGTAGGTTCACCATATCCGCCTTAGCTTTTTGAAATTATCGGATAGCTGGACCTGCGACGAGTCCAGAAGTGACTTTCCATGACCAACCAAAAAAACCGTAACACAACGCAATTCGATGAGCTGAGTCCGCGGTTGGGCTACAGGTGACTTTCAATGATCATCATCTTGTAGACGGAATCACATGGAATCACGGCTAACTACAGAAAACCATGCAGGTATACTTTGGTTTTGGCCTACAAGCAGTCTATCCGAAGCAGACACCATTGGAACCAACTTCTAGGCTGTCAGCAAAGCCCCACTTTAATTTAATGCATTGAATATTCCGGACCTTCAAGCTAGAAGAGAAGTGCTGTGACCATCGTTGTGCAGATGAATGATGACCCGCGGTAGCTGTGTCTGTGCTTAGGATGCGTCTTGTGAGTGGTGCGGGACCCCAGATGCCCTTCTGAATGCACCGTGAGGTTCACCTGCTGAATAACCACTGGATTTGACAGTGGACCACCAATTGGGCATGCCGATGGGTGTAGAACCGCCCCCTCCTGTTCAGCCTCCGGTCTTATTCCCTTGGATTTAGGCCGCGTGCAGGATGTTTAGGTGGACGCACATGTGGCCAAGCGCAAACGGTATGTGACATTACCCCATTGGCTGAGTTGAGGATTCACGTTCAGCAGAAAAATGCTGCTCTTCATTCCCATTTTTCGTTGCACAATGAATAAAACAAGTGTCTCGTGCTACGTACATCAGGTTAAGCGTACTCAAAATTAACGTTACAGATGCCAGGGCCTGTTCATCAGTAGCTTCACTTTTCCAGAAATCCGCAGTTAGGAACCACTGTTAGCACAACACATGGGGCTCGAACCACCATGGTTTTTACTGGCAGATCATCACCTGGAACGGCGCGCACGTTTATCCGTATCCTTTCTACACCGCAAATCATACATCCCAGTGACTGCATTTGGCAGCCCATATGCATGTTAATGATCGGCGTACGCTTCTGGTGCACACGTATTAAGTGGCAGAAGACTTCGACAAGATACCCTCTTACCAAGTATAACTGTTAAGTTTCAATGATAATTGTATTTTTGGTGGATAAGTATAAGACTCTCAAAAGTAACGGTAAAAAAACAACAGGATACTATACAACAACTGGTCGAAGTGGCGGCAGGAACGGGTTCCGGGGCGAGTAGAACCTTCCACAGTTCCTGCATCATCGGTGTTTAGGGAAGGTAACACCACAGTCCTCATCAGTTTCAATTCCCACGTCGGACTGCGACAAAGAGAAGTGAAAGTAATTGCGTACAAGGTTCACTGCGAGTATGTAACAACTCGGTGACTTCTCATGCCAATGACAGAAAAAGTAGGGCCAGATTCGATAAGAGCTCTGTGTTAGCATATGTCCTGTCATGGTATCCATCTGTGGGAAGATGAGTTCAACCAAGTAAATCTGAATCCGCAGAGTGTGTGCTAGTTGACACCCAAGAAATGTACAAGAGAGAGCACCAACTATTCTACTTGAGTGATATATGTGAGGCAACCAGTGAGTGCAGTCAACTGTCATCGAGTGTTACACCTGAAGTGTCAATATATCCGCTGAACACAAGGTGGGAATGGCGAAAAGTGTTTTTGGCTCCCTGTCGAAACCTAATTGTGCATTTCAAAGCCTTTCACTAGAGTAGATTACCATTGTGTACTATGGTATGCTGCTAAATTATCTTACGATGTGTTATAAGGAAGCAGAATAATCCCGAATTCCAAATAAGCGTAGGCACAAAATATCAAACTCCTGAGAATAGTAGAAATGCCCTTACGAGTCGGGCGTAACTGAACCTAGATCAGATAACATACCCAGCTAGGATGACGGTGTCTAGTACTTTCGGATTACTTAAGGACTTCAAAAAGGAAGACGAACGGATTTTGCCGCCTGTGTATCTTAACAACATATCACACGCAGCAATAACACGAAGTGGGGGATTAGAGCGTGTAATTTTATCTTGTTCTCTGATCATCAGCATGATTGTGTCAAGAGACGGGAGGTGATGCCAGACCTCAATTTCATTGTTATAACTTCCTCGATTCCGGGGACACAAAAAGTAACCTCATACCATTACTGATGTAGGCAGTCTGAAATTTTGTGGGTACCAATCCCTTTATTCACCCGTCTGGCAACCACACCCTGGGCAGTTGGAATGTGAAGCAGTACGATGCAAATACCATTCTAACAAGAGGGCTATATAGCGTTTGTTCAGAATTCGAAGACTGACTTGACAGTTTTCTTTGCTGTCCGAAGTCCTGCTTAATCAAGGCATGGACCGTGGTGACCTTCACTTTATACAATGTTTTGTATCCACATCAGTCTGGTCAGACCGGCCCCCTTCGAACTCGGTGCGATTATTCTGGTGAGCTCACATCCTTGATCGTGTCGTGATTTCAAACTTGATGTCTAACATGCACGGTGATCAATTAACCACCGACGTAGCAGCACACGCCGGACCCGTCTGAGGTGTCACATTCAAACAGTCGAATATGTTCACAGCTGAGGTGGATGATGATCAAAACCCAAGCCAAGTTCTTCCCACTTTCGGTGAGGACTTGCACGGGAGGAATGTTCAAACAAGACAAACAAATCTCACATCTCGCACGTAACCTGCAATAGCAGTCATTTCAATCCGGTCCTCTTCTTTCGGATGTACAGGATGGTCGTACTGCCGGGTGATATCGATATCCGTCTTAGAAGCTTAATACCTGCAATGCTGGTATGTGATTTATCATAACACGTACTATGTAAAACCAGACTGTTTTCGCTATAACTTCAATGTGGTCGGTACGTGGGCTACCTGTAAGATGATCCTGTAGATACTATATGAAAAAGCCCCACGAAGGCAGTGAAGTAGACAACCCTAGAGTGGAGTGGAAAGGACACTTCATATATGCATATTTCCGCGCCGAATAGCTCTTCCTAAAGTGATCTCGTAGGTAAGGGCGTTTTCGTCCCAGTTCGTTAGCATCATTCTGTAAGAATGAGGTGTCAGTCGCTGGAAATTCACTTGTGTGTGTGGACAGCCATTGTTGACCCGTATCGAATGTGACCGATTCTGCGGCAAAGTGGAAAAAGTAAACAATTGCCCTGTAGATCGCACGTTAGTGAAGAACCAACAATTAGCCTACAGATTAAATCTATCCGAGAATCTGAGGAAGCCTTTATTAAAATCTAGCGGCTGCACCCAGCTGAGGCTCAATTGTCCATTCCCAGAACCTCCGTGGCGCAATAACGCTCAGTGGTGGTGGTATGTGGGAACATAGTTACAACTACCTATTACTGCTATTGCACTCAGTCACTCAAATTCATTAAGAATCTGAAGGTCAAAGGTTACAACGATGGCTTTCTCACTATCGCACCTCGAATGTGAAATAAGTATGCACTGTCAGATCGTTCTACTGTTTTTAATGGGATTTATCATCTTTGTCGATTGTCTTAGCACCAATGCGCGTGGCTGAATGACTGCCGAAACAAAAACACTTGAGATCAAGGATGAAAGTCGGTTTACAAGGAGTTAGCTGTGCAGAGTCCCAGTGGCATGCATTTCAATACAGTCGTGATGCGAGATGGCTCAGTGGCTAGAGCGCGAATTTACTGACTGAAAGGTCGGTGGTTCGGACCCGACCTCTGCCTCTCGACTTCCCCCGTCTAGGCTTGGGCAACCTGGCAGAATCCCAGCCCTTGTGCTTCCTTCTGGTGGCATGGCAGCTACGCACCGAAAGGGTGCTACAGCTGAACGATTTATTTTTATATTTATTCAATACAGTCGCTATCTAGTATCATGGACAGGTAGAGCGCGCGAGGGTTGAAAACAATGGGTCTATTGTGCGGTTCTCTCTAAGAGCTTCTGAAGGGTCTCGACGAAGAGGAATGAGGTTACGCTATTTTCATAAAGAAAACTACTCACAAGGTTGCTGAAAACTCATCGACAGCCCACGACCGGTTTCGCTCTTCTTGGGGCTCATCAGGTAGGCGCAGTCCCCGAGTTTCCGTCAACCTTGTGTTCTATTTGAACTCTTTGTGCAGCACATTTAGTTGAAGAATATCATAAAAGAGAGAGATTCAATAGAGTCGCCCGTGAAAACCCAGTTGATATGCAAATGAGTACATTTGTCGAGAGGTTACGGTATCTCCACGCTGATGCATGGAATACTCAATAATTACGTGACAGACCTATTACCAGACAGGTTTGTTGTCTCGTTAGTCCCGGCTTCGAGCCACCCACTTGTGATAATACCGATCAATTAGCATTATCAAGAAGGCGACTTGCGAAATTCTCACATGCACCGATTATTCCACTAGACTAAAAGTGTGATGCTGGATTCACACCAGTATCCATTACACGTGTTAGATTTATTTGCAAAATTCGATGGTTGGACGTATTCTGCAAAACTTGACATTGCTGAAGCTTACCTCCAAATGAATCTAAGTGGTTGTTGACACACATAATGCGCTGCGATTCACTCCAACTTAATCACTTGTCATTTCGAGGAAAATCGGCAGCCATATTTCAGAAAGAATATAATGTTGACCGGCTTAAGTGGAGTTACCGCTTACTTAGATGACACCATTGTCACCGGTTCTACTTAGAACGAACATCATTGTCCAACTTGTGTCGTTGATTGAACTCAGGATTAGGGCTTCGTTTCCGTACACCGATAAATGTGCACTTCTTCTGCCTCCGTAAAATGTCCTGGATTTGTTGACGAAAACTGTTGTTCTCTTCACGGAGAGAATAGTTATACCAAAACAGACGATAGCTCCGGCAGATCTATCAACTCTACGACACTTCCTCAGTCTGATAAGACGTTGCAGTAAATTTCTGCCAGAAATGTATCTTTATCGTAATCCACTAAACCATCTTTTAAAAAACGATATGCCGTGGGACCGGTCAAGCGAATGTCAGTCTGTATTTGACGAAGTCGGTATACTACTTAATTCTGACCTACTCCTCATCCACTCTAATTCACTTATGGGTATTGGTGTTGTTTCAGACGCATCCAACCATGGCATTGGAGCAGTAGTTTCCCACATTTTCCCCGATGGAACTGAAAATGCTATAGCTCATACAGCCAGATCCCTAACACCAAATGAGTGTAATTACAACTAGGGTGTTCGCTACCAAAAAGTTTCACAAAATACTTTATGGGCGTCCCATCGCTGACCATAAACCTTTCATTAATATTTTCGGATCGAGAAAGGTGACTCAGCTAGTCATTTGCAATGCCGGAAAACCATGTTTTTAAGCTATAATTTATCTAAAAAGTATTAAGCAAGTGATACCATAGGTCAGGGTGACGTGCTATGAAGATTGATGGATTCATAAAGCGGATAACTTGAAGACACTCATCGCGGCCCTGACGTTGAAACGAAAAGCTCACACTGTGCTAACTGCAACAACTCAAACACTGCCAGTCTCTTCAGCTATGGTCCGTGGCGCCACAACGCATGATATCCATTTCTACGGCACGCGTTGGCCGCCAACTTGTCCCAGTGGTCTATTTCAACCGTCCCCACAAAGTCAATACCGTCATTTTGAAGTTAATGGATGTACGTGTAATGGTGCCCTCTGAACTATGAAACACAATCCTTAAAAAGTTTCACCCCAGAAATTACTCACATGAATTCCCTGTCCCGCAGTTACGACTGCTAGCGGAACAACCGAAGGAACTCGTTCCCAAGTGTTCCAAATGTCAATTGTTGTAAGTCACCACGAAAAACAGAATTGTGCTCATGATATGAGCCATAAAACCTCATGCTCACATCATGTTGACTTTACTAATTCCAGCTGTGATTACAGTAAATAGCCTGAAGTATCACCCAAGGAGCATGTCACTTCGGATGTCATCAAGGTAAAACTATTAAAGGTATTCATTCGATTTCGAGTTCCGGATATATTGGTCTTCGAAAATCGAACGGCATTCACCTCCACAGAATTTTTACCTTTCTGTTAACAGAACGGTATCAAGTATATTCAGTTACCACCATTCCATCGATCATCCAATGGCCGGATGGAAGGAGTTGTGAAAACCTTCAAGAGGATAACACTGAAACTCAGAGGGGAGGAGACTACACCGGAAACCATCATGTTTCTGCTGAGCTATAGAACAACACCAAGACCTAACGTTCCAAACACTGGTTCACAGGCGGAGGCACCGCTTACATTTGAGTATTATGGTGTCAGGCCAAATTTTGAAGAACTGGACGATTATTCTTGAGCAGTTGGGTGCATTTCTTCAAAATTCCTAAACAAGAGACACCCTGCACTTAGCGCCATTTTGTTGTGCTCCGTGGATGTCCCCCACTGAAAAGTTTTACCGCGTAAGCGGATGTTGTCTAATACTTTGTCCAGCGAAAACGTCGGTCACATAACTGAGGACAAAACAGGTGTTATGTGTTTGAGCAACCCCCAGATTTAATGTTTGATAACCAATAAGTTAGCTACCAGAAATATTTCATGAAGTTTTGGCTACGAGAGCTGAAATCGGAAGCCAGTTGGGGATATTGCTTAACCAGCAGGTACTTGCATCATATACAACACCCACAAAATCATACCACCCGAGTTAGTTCGAGTACTCCACGAACCACCGATGATCACGAACACTTCTGCTGCAAAGATGAAGCTCGATTTTAATTACTGGGTTCATTCATCGAGTCACTTATCAAGTGTGCGGGGCTGATACGTTTCCGATGCAAACATCAGACATGCGATCGGAACTTTTTGCCTTCAGCGCCGTCACACCACAGGTAGTCGTAACTACCCGTGCTAAAAACAGACTGCAAGCTTCGTGGATAGCCGAGGAACGTCACATAAAATTGCAGACTTGCAAGTCAACATATAAATGGCCTTCACTGTCCGCTGGTGAGTCACGGATACTCTGAACAGCCACTCACTGACTTATTTGGACTCACTTCAACCCACGTCAAAGTGGCTTTTGATCATAGTAAAACACAGGCAAGACTATGGTTAGTTAGTGCTAGAAGGAACATGTTTTCTAGACATCGGTATATTGAAGAAACCAATCAAATTCATGGACGAAGTTATAGCTATTAAAATGCAACCACTATCTTTCGTTTGATTTTCCGTTCACAAATTCGTGTTTGTGGACATGAGTAAGAAGCCACTATTTCCAACCAGTGATCAACTAAGGTGAACGGCCACGCTATCCGACACCCGATACATGAGGTATTTCCTGCGGCAACCGCTGATTGATACAAACACGGTCTATACTCCTCACCACTTCCCTCGAAAACATGTAAAGTCCGCAAAAGAGGAACAAACCAAATGAATCTGGTGGATTAGAGTTCTTTTGGCAAACAGCATGAAACGGCGAGGATTAAATACAAGCACTCACTATCAACTGTTTCTTGCTCTTTGGATACCCTTCAGCAATTGCATCAATTATATCCATGGCCTATTAAGGCGAAGAGATAGGAAACATTCAGACAGTTAGTGGATAATCTTCAACTTGGTGGTCAATTTCTTCAAGAAACGGTATACTATAAAGTGTGCCACTAATGAAACTCGAAATTACGTTTGATGGATTCAATAAGAAGACGCTTTCTTGGCACGGGATTTGTTTCTATCACTGAATGTGCAACTAAAACAAACTCTGATGATACAACAAAAAAACCATCATGGGCGATCACACAACAAAGAAGGTACGCTATCAAATTGCCTTCAGTTGAGATGGTAAACACCCCTCGTCGGTGAAACATTCTGAAGTTCCTGGAGGCTTCCTCGGGAAAAGAACACCGTAAACGAGCTTTAGCCAGAGTCAGAAACACTAACAGTGCAGACACAAGACTTCAGCTTCTTTATGTTGGCAATCCTTGAGGTCTAGTAAGGCGTCACTTTCAGGGCGGAGCCGATAAACACCAACAGATGACCGAACAGTATGCACAAAGCAAAGGATTCAAGTGAACTGATCCGAAAAGTCCATAAAACGGTGACAAACACCTAGCGGGTAGTGGGAAGAAAGTCGGATTACTTGGTGCGCCAGTTCCATCGATTCCATGGCCGGAGAATGCAACGGTAAAGACAGCGTGAGCACACAGTCCACGCTGTATCAGCCGCTTGTCTGAGTGTATACGGGACGAATTGGGTCGATGTACAGCAGCCGTACAACTTGGAGAGCACGAGGGTTAAGAAACTGTCAGGTGATCCAATCCTATACCGATTGAATCGCAAAGCCAAGCTTGGGTGGAATCCCAGTGACTTCGCGCCTTAATTGCTGGGTTATCTGGAGTTCGGTTATTTGGGTCCTACTAACCACGAATTCCCTTTTGCATAGTCGGCTACAAAAACGCAACAAACGGGCGAAATTTGTTGTTTTTCAACATGTGAGAACAGAATTTCGATCAAACAACCTTTAAGAAGTAGTCTGAGCTCAGAAAAGGTGTTCTATGGAAACTAAAAGACCAATAGCAGCGACAGATAGACGGTAATCTCTTCTAAGAGGTGGTATTTCTAGAGAATGACAGCTGCTCTTAGTGTTGCACACCAGGCAGTGTGACTTCCGGGGAACAATATTCCTTGAACTACATTTTTCACAGCTATTTGGTAGGTGGAAACAAGCAACGAAACGTAAAAGCCCGTATCCAGTACGCTGTGGCGTTCAAGGTCAACATCTAAACTCCAGAGACCGGAGATAACTGTGGAACGGTCATACAACCACAGTGGATGCACGGAAAAGAGCAAACATCAATAAGCAGCATAACAGCAAACGACTTACAATTCGCTTCCGTTTTCGCCACTCGGTGGTGAAACGATCCCGTGAGCTGGTAACCTAAGGAAACGTTTGATGTAGACAAAAAACCACATGTTTAATTTTACAGTAACCGTCTTCTAACGGAAAAGACAAAGAACAATATTACCTGACCCTGAAAACCGAATTTGAAGGGGAAATGTGGAAAGCGAATGAATTCACGTTGACTATAATGATATTCGATGGGAGAGTTGAATACACGGCACCTGGTTCCGTTTTGTCAAACATGCACTATATACTTAGTGGGTGATTGGAGTATCGTAGTTGTTCCCTTGAGTGTTGTCCGACACCATGTTTAGTAATCCATAACAATTTAGGCACTTGTACCCATAGTTATACCAGTTGCGCAATTTTTACTATTGATCTGAAAATCCATGCACCGCGAATAAATTGCGTCGAACTTGACATCTCGGTGAAAATATAGAATGATCAAGCTATTGTCCTAAGGCAATTGAATGTAATCGTCATTAAGTTGTAACCACACGAAAGTAATTGGTACGTCCAGCCGGCCATCGAAAATATCCCATTCTTCCAAGCCAAACACGGTAAAAACATTACCGAGATCTTCGTAAAAATAACTTGTAGCACGAGCCTCATCAGGCATTTTATGAAACAGTGGCTTTACCCATCAGCAAGCTTCGGAAAATTTAAAAAAAAAACAGTAAGAAGCTGACGACACTCGCGGATGAGTCGGTCTATAAAATGGCAAATGCACCCATGTTAGCTCATACACTGGGTCTAGAAGTCTCCGTGAGGGGAGCACAACATCCTTCACTGAGTAACATTTGGGAGGACGAATAGTGTCTAACCCGGAAAAAGTCACGTCAATGACAAGATGAGATCTCATAACAGCACATCACTTTCCACCATGAACGGAGGATTCGGTAGAGAAGTTAGGTGTAGACGGTCCAGGTGGACTGATATGGAATTGACATGAAAAACTGTAACAGGCTACCAATGCGTGGAGCTAAGGTGATGGTCCTGTAGGCGCTTGAGTAGCGGTTCTTGCTTAGTAAGAGACGGCTGGCGTGAAGGTCCACATGTTCAAAAACAACCTGCACACCCAACAACCGAACCGAGGTCATGAATGGCTGGTATGGAAGTCGGAACCGCAGGTCAACAGTAGTCAAACCACTGGATGCCTGCGCACGTACGAGAGATGCAAATGGTCTGCACTGAGCTGCAGACGTACTGCTGAGACTGAGGTAGAGCCGAAGGAATTAGATCGGAGGAGGAGCGAACGTGTAGAGGATATAATAACTCGACGAAATAATCTCTCGATACTCTTGGCCCTTCTGGGCCATCGTTCCACAGTATTGGGATATCTAACAAGCCAAACCAGAAACAGTATATTAACCCCAATGACAAAATTTGCGGCGTAGTCGGAAGAGATCTGTCATGAAAAACGCAGGTTCATTTTATTGATCAACTCATAGCAGTTCTATTAAATGAATGGAAATGACGTGAGATTCATATAATGGTAAATATGACGTGGGGCATGTAAAGTGTTGCACATGCTTTAGAGACTGCATTATGTTCATTCCACAGATAGCCATGTATATTCAATGCCGACCGGAGACAGCTTTATTAACCTTTCACACATCAAATGGTATGTTACGCGGTATAACTGCTGTCTATTATCTTTTGTTGGATATTTTAGGTAAAATCAGGTATCCAATAGGATCGGCTGATCAACATTCGAAATCAGAATAGGAGGAAAAATGGCAAGATAAAGGTTAAAAATTTAAGTGAATAGTTAGACTGTGGAAGGGAGTCATTCTCAGAACGGATGAAGTATTCGTCCCACTTCAGTTTACACGACAAAGAAACCCAACCGCAACCCAGCATTTTTACCAGAATGGTGGTCAGCAAGCGAAGTACCAAACCAAAAAGTGAATGCTTACCTCTTCAAAGTCTTCAGGTCTGATGACCACACCCTTTTTTCGAAGTCTGGTGACTTCCGATTCGACTCGGTTCAACTGGAATTCACAGTGAGTAAAAAATATAAAGAACACTGTCAAGTGAAGAGATATTCATCTAGTCACGAAAAGGCATGTGCAGGAGATTCCGCACTCTGTTCCCATTAACAGAAGCACTGAGAAACGCACAAAATATCCACATCTGTGCAAAAAGCTGAGATCATCACACTTCGTTTACAACGCAGATAGAAACACACGTAACGATGGGCTGAGAAGGAAAGCAACCAGATATTTGAAGAGGTGGAGGTCGTGAAGGTGTGACAACGCAGTAAGTTGTCTAGACCTTCAGAGACCGGTTGTTCTGGGAAAGAGCATAGCAGTTTCGCACTGTACTAAGAAACCGAAACTTAGTGGAAGGCTGGATATGAATACCCGAGTTGTACAGTTGAAAGACCGAAATAAGTGGGTGAAAGGGATAGCTTCGACGGGCATCTATCATTAAACTAGCCGCAGGACGAGAGTAAAGAAGCCAAATCCTGACGCTGCAGCTTTTCAGGCTGTCGGTCAGACAGGACGTGGCAGTGAGGTACATAAATTAGTTCTGAATGGAGTCAAACAGACAAAGGTAAGGCGAGAGGAGTCAACTGCAAACATAACAGCAATACACCTGAGTAAGGCGAACTTGGTATCTATAGTCGAGCGAACCTGAGACTCTCGAGCTCGAAATCGAAAAACAACCCCTGTAGAGGCACGGGTCCTGAGGAGTTTAACGTGGACGAACTAGGAAGCTTGTTGGCAAACGGTAGTCACAGAAAAGCGAACGAGATAGTGTAGACAGTAATACACTACTAATATATACTGGTGCTTGACTGCCGCACAAACGTGAGCAAGAATGTCTTGGTAAAGAGTGGGGAGAAGTGGTAATGGTGAGGATTGAGTACAAACAGCCTTATGTCCCTACGAAAAACTACAAAGCACAAGGTACTTACGCCCTGTGACAGCAATGAGGTGAACACATCTGAGCATCGTATCGAAGTAAGACGCCATCAGTGGGATTGACAGAACGTCGCTCGCAAATCTCACTCGACATGAGCCCAGAAAACAACCGACAATATTAGCTAGGTGGTCCGACTAGGGAGTGATAGCATGCTCGTAAACCGGACCGATTACGTGCCATGTACTGTACCGTTCCCGGCCATGTGAAAGGAAAAAGCCCAGGCGCGAAAATCTAACGACACTCGGTTTGATGGTGGCCACTTTCGATTCGGATTGCCAAATCATGGTTTATCTCCCCACCCCGAAATTTAGCCAACAACAGTTCGAACTGGAAACAGTGCTCCCACGGTTACCTTGTGAAAACGGTCCTTCGGCTTTAGTGAAATTCGTTTCTCACGCCATAAATGACGCAAGTTTGCAAATCTTGTTCGTGTCTTGTCAACGCGTGCATTGACTTCTATCGCGGCTTACGCAGCTGCTCAGGTAAGTAAAATGATCAATAGACTCGACTTTCTGTCCCGGAGGTTTCAGAGGAACACAAAGGAGGCCGAAAAGCCTGAAGCAGCAATTTGCACTTTGAAGATGCAAAACACATACTGGGGCTATGGATCACACAGAAATTCTGTTTGAAGTAGAATGGGCGAACTGATGATCGTCATATAACAAGACAAGGTCGTCCATCTAAGTCTAATAACCCCCTCCCCCCGAGCTCGAGATAGCTCAGTGGTTAAGGCACGAACTTACTGACCGGAATGCCCGAGGTTCAAACCCTACCAGTGCATCTATACTGCTCCTGCGCAGGCTAAGACAACCTGGCAGTATCTCCGCCCCCATGCTTCCTCCTGTTTGTGGACTCCGTTCTGTTTTGTAGACCCGCTGGAACAACTTCCGTGATTCCTCCGTTGCGCCAACTTCCTTCATTCCTTGAGTTTTCTAGGCTTTGTACTTACTACGACCGCTCTGATATCCAGTGGTTACTATGTATGTGCACGGAAACACCAAACGCTAAGTTTCTATTGTTATGTATAGCGGCTGTTATCATTTCTGATTAAGGTCTTCTGGAGAGACCGCCATGACTCTAAACTTTGGTATATTTGCTTAAAATGTGGCTCAGAATGATTTTCAAACTACTGAACGGGAAGTTCGTTTCTTCGGTTTACCTGGGAAATTTAATTCAGCAGTAGGGAGAGGCCAGGCAGCACAATAGCGTCCGCTGCGTCTAGACCCAGTACTACTGGTGAACAACTAGCGGTCATCACTGAGTTGGAAAAGATGTTCACAATTGTCATCCGGCCTTGGGACCAAACTAAACTTGCCGCCAGATATTGCCTTGCATGAACTGAGGTGCCCTACTAGCGCACTGAAATTTCCTGCGACTAGAACTACATTTGAACTATCCGTGGTGGAAAACAGGTCGGTCACTTCTCGAAAAAAGATGCCTTTCGCAGAATCAGTGCTACGGTTGATTGGTGCACAAGCCGAAACTACAAACAGCCGTTGGCATTTCGGCCGATGTGAATCCTTATTGGAGCGGACGGAAGAGCGGTATGAAGAGGACTACTTACACGTATCTAATCAAGCAAGGCAGCTACACCAATACTTACCCAACCAGGCAACAGCTGAAGACAGTGTCAAGACATTGAAGGTGTCGTACGCTCAGTGCATGCACTGACGAAGTCTGGTGGTGATGAAACGTTTGCAGGCGAATTACAAAGCTCGGCGAACAGATCAACCGCCACCTGATCAACAGCCAATTAACCCACCCGAACTACCAATATTTAGACAATATCAACACTATGCACATATGTATAAGGCTGTTGGGTGGTTCGCGCTGAGATAAAACAGCCCAGCTGAACGGCAGATGTAGCGAGTTCAATAACCAGCGGAAGTGATGCCACTTCATCTAGGCAAGGGATCTTAATCGAAAAGGAAGAAAATAGAGGGGTAACATACAAGCAAGAGACAGTAACAGGTGGACAAAGTCAGCTACATTCACAGGAGATTTCCGAACTTTAAAACCCAATCCTCTTAGTAAGGTTCTATTGTAACGAAAACGGAGGACAACATATCAACAGACTTACTTCACTTTCGACATGTGCCAGTTCCTGTGTTGCCTCTTCCATCGTCAGCGTCGAAGTCACTTTTTTTAACTCTGATCATCAAATCGCAAAGCTTCTACGGCACATCATTACCATTTGATAGTGATTTCAAGCGATATTGTTCTTCCGCCAGCAGAATGCTCAAAGATGTTATCTCTTCCTCTAGTAACCTTAACTCACTTTCATCAAAGACCGGCAGTTGCGACTGTAGAAAATAGCTAGCATGATGCAATGAGCCGTACCTGGTCATAGACGTACACCTTTTGTTTGCCATATAACTTTTCTCGAAGAATTCCCGATTCGGCTAGTTCGTCTATAGCTTTTGAAACAACCTGAAACAACCATCTCTAGCTGATAAAGTTCTAACTGTTTTTCCATAATTTTTTAGTGCATTGGTAACATCAATCAAACTGAAAGGTCTGTTCTCCGTTTCAAAATAACGTGCAACATCAGCTGACAACAAATGCGCTCGAATGGTGTTTTTATCAAACAACCTACCTTTACATTGTGGTGGAACAGTCATTCCTACTATACGCAGGTCGACTGAAACAAAAAACATGGTGTGCGCTTAACAAAACAGATTTTGAAGCATTTTACATAATAGTGAAGCATGTTCTCTGTTCTGTCATCGGACGAGGGAGGAGCGATTAAATCATAGGTTTACCTGCGCTCAAATTAAGCATAAACTCACTTAGAGACAGTCATAGCGCTTCATACCCTTATAGAAGTGGTTGAATCCCAAGTCTGATAAATTTGGAGTCAGCTGGCTCATCGAAGTTGAATTGCTCACATTCAACGTCGACTCTATCGGCACAAGTGACGTAGTCTACTGACTCCTTTTTCACCAGTTTCACACAGTGATAGAGTACTGAACAAAGACAAAAACTCACCGAAAACCGCTGAGAGCTGCTGCTCGGTTTCTTCAAAGCTAAGATCTCGTATATTATTTGGCAGGATAGAGTTGGAGTAGCGTCTGTGTTCCTGATGTGCCAAGTTTTCTGAGCAACATTCTCATTCGCCAAGCGTTATTTTTGCGTTTGAGTTTAATCTTGAAAATATCCTCGTAAAGTTTTAACCAGAGGCCAAAAATCAGACCAGCATCAGGCTCATAACGAAACGCCGTGATACTGTTGGCGATCGGCTCAAAGGAATTTGCAGCTGGAATAAAATTCGATTGTTGAATTGTGAGTTGTCGCGTCAAATTTTCTATCAGAAGTTTATAGTTGCAGCAAAATATCCTTCAACGCTGCAGCAGTAACCACATTTGTGTTGGTTCGGGTGTCGCCAGTTCAGTTCGACTTTATCCTACCAAAGAATATACGAGATCTCAGCTTTGAAAAAAACGCGCAGCAGCTCTCAGGTATTTTCGGTAAGCGTTGGCCTCTTTATAATTCGCTATCGGTGTATGAAACCGGTGAAAAAGGAATCAGAAGACCATAACACTCGTGCTGATAGAGTCAACCTTGAATGTGAAAAATTCAAGTTATATACCAGGATCGAATACCATTTCAGGTGTCTAATTTCCATATGCGACCTTGAGCTCGAGATGGCCAAGTGGTTAGAGTGCGAGTGCACTGACCAGAAGATCCGTGGTTCAAAATCAACCTCTGCATCTCGACTGCTCCTGTCTAGGCTTGGGCAACCTGGAAGTATTTCAGCCCTCGTGTTTCCTTCGCGGGGCAGGGCAGCTAGGTACCAGAAGTGTCACAGCTGAACATCATTATTATATGCGGCCTTCAGTCACACTCAGAAAGTGATATCGGAACCAGGTGACTAAGCAAAACTGAATAGCTTCCCAATCTAACACTGCAGACTACCAATCACAAATGCCACCGGCTCTTGAACCTAAAATACGACACGGCTATGTTGTAACGGCCATCATCCAACTCTGCCTTCTGTATTGCTAACACCACTTCCAGACGGCCTACCGTATTAGCGAATTCGTATGGAGTTAAATCGTTCAGTTGTAGCACCCTTTCGGTGCCTAACTGCCATGCCACCAGAAGGAAGCACGAGGACTGGGATACTGCCAGGTTGCCCAGGCCTAGACAGAGGAAGCCGAGAGAGAGAGAGGTCGGGTTCGAACCACGGACTTTCCGGTCAGTAAATTCGCGCTCTAACGACTGAGCCATCTCTCATATGGAGTTAAGCTGCTGCCAGCGTGGTGAATGCCATCCTGTGTCCTCATAGGAACAAATGTTCAATGTGAAGTCGATGCAGACCAAAAGGAAGCCTCCTGTCTAGGTCTAGGCTCTCTGGCAGTATCCCGGCCCACGTACAACCATGAACGTCACAACCAACGATAATCTCATTCCACATCGGCCGTCGCGTGGTGTCACCAGCCAGGTCGCCTTATTTGCTGGATAGAGCAGGGCGGGTATGCGAAAACATGCTACTGCTGACACCTCCCTTCTTACACTTTCAGGTATTCTCTCTTCTACCCTACTCCACTCAAGTTTTCCTCTATAGAAAAGTTTGAATACTCTTTACGCACGTCCCAGCACTAAGACTGACCAGTTCTTTCAACGTGCATCACACTCAGTTGCAGCTTTTTTAGGTCCAACTCCAGTCACAACCCTAAACACTTCGAAATCCGTCTCCAGGCCCCGAAATCCAGTCTACTTAGCTGCCTTTAATGCTCGCACACTGAAGCAAGCAGGATAACCGGTGGCTTTTGTTCGTACGCTGGATTCCCTCTGCATTGATGTATGCAACCTGTCAGAAACAAGGATACAGAACGCAAGTACTATAACTGAAATGATTCCGCACTGTGAGTTCGTCAAAGACAGTTTCGATGACGCTCTAGGTGCCCTTTTACAACGGGCTAAATCCTCAAACATCGTGGTAGCTGCTGATGACATGAACGCTCAGGTAGGTAGACTAAGCACAGCCGGGGCAGGAATGGGTAGTCGTCTTGGATTGGACACGAGGAGCACGGAAAACGAAAATCGCCTGCTTCAGATGTGTGCCGATCGCAGACTGTTCTTTTGCAGTATCGATTTCCGAAACAGCGTAAATCGCTTGACAGCGTGGTGCCCATCAAAGAACCAGCTCCGAATCCAAATAGACCACATAGCCGTCAGTTACCAGTGGCGAGGGTCGATCACTGCCGGGCGCTCCCTCTGAAATACCAGCGTGGACTCCGACCATGCACTTGTACGCTTCTGCTTTTCAGATCTACACAAAATACGCATACCTCGCTTAGCCATTGAGAAGCTGGTAGACCCAGAAACCAAGCGAACCTATCAGAACCGGCTCCTAGAACGTCTGCCGGACGGTCCGACGTCGGATAGCAACGGATACTGTGGAAATATATCCAAAGAACTACTCGAAGCTGGAACTTCCGTCTGCGGTACAACTCAACCTCATCCAAACACAAGATCCCGGCTTTGCTGGAGGCCCAACGACAGATACCTCTTGGCCGCAACCACAAATACACCGAACGCAACATCCGACGCCAGGTGAATCTGAGTGTCCGTGCAGACCGAGAAGCTTGGTGGACCCGAAAGGCCGAAGAAATGGAAGATTCAAAGAACGCTGGAAACGTCCGCAAGCTATTCCACTTGATTTGTTCGGCTGGTCCTCCGAAACCTCTTGTCAGCGAAATAATCAGAGACCAAAATGGCTCCCTGATATGCAGCAAAGCAGAACGTTTGGACCGCTGGGCACAGTACTTCGAACAGCAATTCAGCTGGCCACCTTCTACCTCCAATCCAGAATCCTGGCCTTCAACAGAAAGGTGGACCGGGAATATGAAGCCGCTTTCAGTCTCAGAAGTGTCCGAGTGCATTTCTCTACTCGAGCGTCATTGTGCTGCTGGTCCTGACGACCTTCCACCTGCTCTTTTCAAGGACGGCGGTGGGCTCCTCAGCCAGTGCCTGGCTAGCCGATTTGGGTTTATCTGGGAGAAAGGGACTATCCCGGACAACTGGGGTGATTCGATAATAATGCCCATTTTCGAAAATGGTACTTGTGTAACGGTGGGTACTACTGACGACGCATGCGAGTAGTATGTATGTTCTCGTAACTTCACCTTGATCTAATGGAAGGTGGGATTTATTACGGAGTTTGTGGAACTACTTTGCAGTTTTTGCTTGCAATTGTGCGATAGTCAATGAATATCCAGGAGAGTTCAAGAAGACGCGTTCAAGAAGAAGATGAATATTCCGTCTTTAAAAATTACGTGCAAATGAGAGCTTAACCTTCCTGTCCAATAGTCGGTGACCGTTTAGTTGGCGTTTTTCTAATAAACAACTCCTCCTTACACTTGTAGTGAATATGGTAACCACATATGTGTTAGTTCGACTCCGGTTGTACCAAGGCTTCTGGCGTCACTGATTCTTCGTCATCTTACGGTGGCAAGCAAACCCTTGATCTGTGAGCATCAGGAGGAATTTCGACCGGGTAGAGGCTGCGTTGACCACATTTTCACACTCCGTCAGGTGTTAGAGCGAGGTCACATATACGCACAGCCCACAATCTTGGTGTAACTTGACTGCAAGCGTGCATTCCATTCTGTGGATCGGTCATTACTGTTAACCACACTTGCTCAACAGGGTATGCCCCAGAAGTCTTTGAACATAATCCTGTCTATATATTCACATACTTCTGGGCTTGAATGTATGGTGAGCTCTCCAAAAGCTTCCCTACGAAAAGTAGTGGCGAACAAGCATGTCCACTCTTTCCGTTCTTGTTCAACTTTGTCATCGATAAAATAATGACGCAGACGCTGAGAGGTCTTTAAAATCCCGGTGTTCAAATTGTTTCGGGTGGAAACTTTGTCGATCTGGAGTACGCAGGCGACATCATCCTCATCTTTGAAGACCAAAGCGAAGCACAAGCCCTGTTGAATAGACTGACCACCGTCATACCATCTTCGGTATGCGCCTTGCACCTCCAAAGTGCAAAGTCATGCTTCACAACTCATAATCTCTGAACATAACCCTTGCAACTAAAGAAGTGGTGAATTCAGCACCGACAAAGCTCTACAGCTCGCAGTTAGCTGCTACTACGGTCAAGAAGCCGATCCAGCACGCGATTGGCCTAAAGATCGGGCCGCTTGCCAGTCCAGGATCGAGGTGAGCTCTGATTGGTCGGAAGTCTGGACATAGCAGGTGATCAGGCTACAGTTTCTGCCGGACACCGTAAGCCAATGACGCGGCCGGAAGGCGTTAGAATTTCCTGCCTGTTGTCCCCGCATGCGGTTTATAAATGACTTGCTGTGCATGCGTTTTTGACTTAATTTTGGGCGACTGATGACTTTTTCCATCTATCTTCATTGTTCCCTCTTAACTGCCTTATCTCCCACTCGACATTCACTCTTGTGTACCCGCCAGCTGCGGGTATTCCAGTCAGGCACCGATAAAATTGTCGTACTGCAGGCAACCGCTCACATCTATCAATCTGCGTCCCGTATTCAGGTCCCATTTCCCTGTTTTTACTGGAACCATTATCGCGAGAGCTCTCAGGCAGATTAGCAAACAAGTTGCTCTTGCCTGCAATCTAGGCACAGTCGGTTAACATCTGTTGCACTTCTGAAACTCGAATGCAGGATCTTAATTCAGTTAAGTTTACGACACTCTAGCTCAACGCTCCAGACTACAAATTTCGAGTGATTCTGAATCTTCTGCAGTGGGTAGCACCGGCTTTGTTGTAGTTTTGAATTCTTGAGTTGAAGCTTCGTTGCCCAGCGTTACTGATAAACTGCTGTCAACGGTGATGATGATCAGCTCCAACAGTGCATTCCTGTCAGTTACGAACCGCTCACGGCAGCCTTTGAATCGGCTCCTGACGAAGGGGTATCGGTGAATTTGGACACGTGATCGTTAGCTTGTATTTGGTGAGCTGAGAAGAATATTGCAGTCCGAACTTCTGCTTACGCACCTGGACCGGAGTTGCCTATCATCTTCACTACTGGCACATCGAACCTTTAAGTTGGTGCAGTCACAACCCACGACTGCCCTGGTGGTACTTAATAGACAGCTGCCCACGCCGCAAGATCACTGACTCCAGGGTAACCAAACAAAGGAAACAAACAAAAAGAAATCGCCGGCCGTCGTTTTTGTGTTAGGTTCCATAAGGCTCTTTACGGTCGACACTTAACGCTTGTGAAGTTTTTCGAGCGGCAAGGACTGCAAAACACTTCTGACTAGGCATGTTCCCAAGAGCGGTAATCTGTTCTATACAGCCAACCGCTCACAACTGCGGGGCATGGTCTTACGTGGCTGAGAGTTCATCCTAAAATGTGCCTCAGGCACGAACTTTGGACAAGCAGATGAGCTCTTATGGTTAGATTGATTCTCAAATGACGTAACCCGAAGATACCGTCATAGTGGAAGGTCGCGTCGAACCGGAAGTTTGTGCTACTTTTTCCGGAACCATTAACCAACTGCCAGCGACCTATGACATGGTTAGTGATCCCGCCAACAACAACGGCTTAAGATATGGCTATAGAGTACCACAAAAACAGCTGACTGAAAGCCTGTCCTTCTGAACCTAGACAACTGTTTCAACGACCTGTTTCATCGTTTGTTGTTGATGCTTGCTTCCTTTTCGGTGGCTGAATAATCGTTCCCAGCGAGCTTTGCCGTCGAGTCTTGGCTCAAATTTATTATGGGCATCAGGAGATAAGCCGCACAAAAGCCCCCGAATCTGCGTTTATTGGCTCCGTATGGATGAATATATGGAGCAAGTACATCGGATGTTTCTCCAGTGTCCAACCACTGAGAATTAACCAAACCGACAATTACTGCAGCCATGGCTACGGAAAAAGCAACATGTTCGCGCATCTATGTGGACTTTGCAGGACCGGACAAAGTAAAAACATTCCCAGTTGTTGTTAGCACCTTCACAAAGTGGCCAGTACCCACATCCTGTCCCCAGCTATCAATTACAGGACGTACCGTTTGTCTTTGCCCAGTTCATACCACTTGGCCAGATGTCGACGGTCTCCTCAAGTGATTTATCAGGTAGAAGGCCCACGCAACCTGGAAATATCTCATTTTGAAGTAGTTATAAATAGCTTTTTGGTAGCGCGGGATTTTAAAACTAAAACAACCAGCAGGCTGTGCGGTTTCTGTTCAGAAGGAAGAAAAGCCTTTCACATGAGACGTTCCTCGGAGAGCAAGTTAACGCCCAACCATGTGATCGCGTGAGCGGGGGGCACGTAGTGCGACTCCCTGTCCTGATTGTCCACTCGTGGATGAACTGATTTAATCTCCCTAGGAATTCATTCACTGCTGGTGTTTCATTACAAGAGGGAAACGTTTATAGAGTCCCTTAGCTTTTCAGGATAGACGGACCACTTGTTCAGGAGCGAGAACCAACAAAATATTTGAACTCCCTCCGTATCAGAAACCAAAGGTTTATTTTACCAGCTTTCTGAAAGGTAGGTAAGGATTAAGGTGCCGGTGAAGTTATTTGTGACAAATAGTGAATTATTATTACTTCGGCCCCCGATTTCCGGTTAATCCTGTGAGTCTAAAACTGCACAACGGGCGCCCCACCGATGCACACCAATCTAATAATTTGTGGGTCTAGCGAGTTCATCGAAGTTTAAGCAAAAACTGAAAGACTGTGAGGCTGTTTGCAATCATTGACAATAGAGTGAACACTGTCGGGACGTGTTTGTTTGATTTCCATTCATTTTGTTACCAATAAGCAAAGTATATTGGTTTCAGATACTGCAGTTCAGTTATCATATCTAGAGGGTGCAGTAAAATATCTAATGGGTTCAGCAACGTCCAACTGCTTTGCTTTAACAAGCGAGAATGAGGACAGCTTCAGTTTGAACTTGATGCACGCCAATGCCCACATGACTGGGACATACCAATCCGTGCCGCTGACAAATAATCTGTCCCGTATTCCGGTCCCAACCCCGGAAGACGAGCTTTTCCAGTCTGAAAGTATATGGTTAATGCTTTCATCCACCGATCATCATCGAGTCATTGGGCAACTACCTTTAGGGTATTTATTTTCCGCATGAAGCAGGAGAAAACGTTCCGTGAGACCGACCGTACTCTAGTCCACAAAGCAGATGCCTTTAGTAGCGAGAAAAATGAAGTGCGCCTAGCTGGCCCCATCGTGAGTGGTGTGCCTGGGGTCCCTAAAGTACAAACGGGCATGCTGAAGAATTTATGACCTGATGTTCGCACCAGACCGGATAGATGGTTAAACGCAAAACGGCATCTTCCATCTCCGGCGAATACAGGCCGCGTTTCCGGCCCACGAATTGGTGCGGACATATAAAAAACTTGCAAACTTTATTCTGGACGGGAAAGATACGGCAGCAACATTGGTGTGTACGATAGTTAAACTTTTCGGACCTGGGAAGTGATTTCGTTTCTCGACAGTTCTCGAGCGCTTGTGGGGCTGCCGATCAGTTTTAAGGCGACGACTCGAGTGAAAAATTTTCAGCTTTCCCCAGACGACCAAAGGGTCTTCCGGCCCGTTAGGCGGAATCCAGCCCCGAACCACAGCGGCCAGTATACCTTACTCGCAGGCGGTTGGTCAAGACATGGGCCGCTGGTATGCCGCGCGGCCAGTCGAGCTCTGATTGGTCGGGGGTATGCATACGGCAAAGCTCATCCTAATCGAGCGTTTGCAATTTTGTCCAAATCCGTTTTGTGTGGAACAGGAACATTTGTGTTAAGGTGTGGCGTTTCTGCGTATACGCTCATAATAATAACATCAACTATCTGCATTACGTTTGTTACAATTTGTTAGAATGATGTCGTTTGTTATTTTTGGCGCTCATTTAATTTTTAGGTTTCGCTTAGACAACCCAGCTAAACGTGCGCGTGATTTTAAAGGGGGATCGTTGAGAAATTAGCGGCTGCAGGGTTGCATCGTTTGCAGTTGCTGAAAAGGCATTCAACGGATACATGTGGGACAACCACGTGGTAATTTTGCGCGAAGTGGGCAGGAATGCACCACCCGTTTTTTCTGTTATGGGTTTTCATAAAACAGGCGAAAGTATAAAATCAAGGTAAACGAGTAAGTTGAAAGCATGCCCTAATGACAAACGGTAGGCAAAGCACCGACTGTTTAATTCGGCTTTGTTTACGAAACTACGGGGACCTTCAACCAGTCAAACCTTACCATTTTGTTCAAAAGCATAAGGTGGCTCAGATTTGAGACTACTGCCTGTAAACTGACGGCTAACGAAATGGGATTTGGGCATGTGCCATGATCCGCCAAATCACTGGACGTCGTAGTGTCAGGTGCAGCAGCTTGCAGTTGGCGAATTCGGCAAGTTCCTAGACAGTCAGTGTATCCACACATGCCACCGGGAGCATAGTCTTGTTCTGTTGAGTAAGTTACTAATCGTTTGGTTTAACCATTTCGGATGATATGTCTTCAATCCTGGCCAAGTTTCGCGAGTGCGTACGGTTGGGGAGGAACACTACTGCCACGCGCTTTCTCAGAGCGTAGCAGACTTCATTTTCCAAAATTTCCAAGACGCCCTGAATGTCGCTGGAACAAAACAGCGAACCAATTCGGGTAAGTCCTTTTAAAACAATTGAAGTATGGCACTTAGCTATATGAGCCATACTTTGAACACAGTTGACAGGGCTACTGGACGTCCGGCCATGTGTGCATTCACAGAAAGCAGGCGTGGCGCTTCTACGCTCAACCAGTTAAGGTTGTTCGGTGACGGTAGAAATTGAAGCCATTTGTCATGAATAAAGTGGCGGCTCCCAGAAATGTGTTATTCAGGCATTTGTTAAACTGCCAGGAAGCACTAAGTAGCACTAATCTCCAGGTATTTTGGTCCTGGGCATTCTCCGCCGACAGGTGGCTCATGTTCCATCATCTGGACAATCGTGCACATTAGGATTTCTCTTCATAACAGATTCTTCCAGGAGTAGGAAATGCTGTGACGAAAAAAGCCAAGAGTCCCCCCTTAACTCAAGACCCACTGGCTATATATCAACCGTTTTAGGCAGTCCAAGCAAATTCTACGTTGATATTTGGCGACGCGAACAGAAAACATCTGAGGAACAATAATGGTTTCTTGAAAACCTAGATGAGTGATTCTAACAGCCTCAAAGATCCCTTAAAAAAGATGTCCGAGCTCCTAGAGTGACTCGGGTGAGGATGCAAGATGCACGCATCACATCAATGATCCTGCGGGTGTCTCCTGGAGGGTGACAGCTACTCACTAAGTGGGGTCTTTCAAAAGACCCCCCTTTTTATTGCATCTAAGGCCACAAATTTTGAAATTGTAATATCTGTTATTGGGGCTAACAAAGTAAGCTGGATTTATGTCAAGTGATCCATATTTTCTGCTGCAAACCCCTAGGCGCTCCCCGAAGGTTAAAAACTATGCCAGTAAATGCACGTACTCTTTCTACCGGGGGATGCGGCCTTTTGTGTTCATGTATTCTTGGTATTCACGAGGCGTTCCGTTCCACTCTACAGGAAACCCCATTTATATTTGTTTCATTGCATCGCTTCCGAAACTCCCAACGGTGATTTTAAGATTATAACTTACAGAAGGAAAGAATACCCCTTACAAAATTCCTCAACCAGCCAACATCGATTACGGGTGGCCCGCAGAAACAACTTAGCTTGGCGGTGGAAAACGTACAGCTGCTGGAAACTCGAAAAGCAACAAGAGCCAATAAAAATAGGACTGCCTAGGAACAACTCTCGCTACGCCGACGCGCAAGCAGATGATCGAAGCCGGTGGGTCCCAAACCAGGCTGTCTCAGGATACACAGGTTGTATTTTCGGGCTTTTCCTGGAACCCTGATATGACAGTCGGGCTTGTGCACTGCTATGACCCTGCGAGCTACTCTGGTTGGATCTCAGTGATCTTCACGCACCAAGGAAGCCGTAGGCTATCCTGTCACAATGCATTTGATCACCATAATGCTTAGAAATTTCAGCTCTTCATCTCATTCTCACGCTACCCCCGGCTTTTTAGTTGGGGTGAATGGGCACCTCTTACTCGTGCAGATGAGCTGGGTTCGTTCAGCCTTTCGTCATGGTCAACGCACTTTGCATCTCGTATGTCTCGAGACGTACGCAAGTGGTACATGTTACCTAAATTCGTTTAGTCGTCAGGTATTAGCTAGCTAATTTGCACGTCAACTTGGCTAAGGTGCCCTTTGTTAGTCGTGCAAGCGAGTTTGGTTCGTTTACCTCCGTAGCACAAACGGCGACAGCAATTCAAACTAAAGACTTGAGGTTTCCCCTTGATAAGCAGCGAGATTTAATGGCTAGCGTATTTTTAGCAGCTGATATTATAGCATCCGGTAGGGTGACAACTGTCTGGAACCGACTGCGAAGCGCCTATTATTTAGCAAGAAATTTATCCGAGGGCTTCGTTACCGGCAAAGATGACCTGAATGCATCCGAGGCGGTGCAAAGCAGTTTGCCGAAGAAAGCTCGACATGCAGGCAGGCGTCCCATGAAATTTATGGCAACATTTGCTTCCTTCGTTCATAGGATATAATTCTGTGTTAACAGTTTGTATTGTGAAGGCATTACGTTCTTCCAAGCTAGAAAATATTTTCAGGGGTCTGTGAGAGCTTATACTATGACGGTCATCCGGGTAACGCTTCTCGGGTTATGACGTAAGCTCCCGAATCTGTCTATTTCGGCGGAGGATACCACAAACAAATTTATACACAGGAGGGTTCCCCTCGGTCGTGTGGCACCGGCGAGTGTGTTGCAGGTTGTAGAATCTTCTGCGTATTATTACTGCCACAGAACTACTTGCGACATTCGTGCATTTTAGGCAAATAGCATTTTGCGGGAAGTTGGGACGCTATGTTTTAGGGAACTTAAAAGAAACGTCTATGCCAAGATTTCACACAAAAACGCACTCAACCCAAACATTTATAACTATGAAGTGGCAAAGTCGAAACATTATAGTCCCTGAGAGATCACTTTCATTCGCCGGATACCGATTGGCCTCAGCAGGTTATCACATTCCATTGGCCGCTTAATGACCATCGCTAGTGACATGCCAAGATTTCAGGACTTCCATAGCGGTGTTCAATAGACTTTAAGTACGACAGTTTCGCTGTTTGATGTTGACGGTTAATGCATTCCGCTTACTGGTCCCTCCGCCAGGACTTTAGTTTTGGCGGATTAAATTGAGAACTTGGCTGAGGCATAAATGGTACTCAACCTTCCCATTATTGTATAATTCACAAGTATGTGTGCACAGAGCACGCCATAATGTGCGGCAGAATTGGATTTTTCTCTTAAAATGGTCTGCATTTCAGAGAGAGAGAGTTGGCCCGAGAGCAGACACTGTTTGTGTTTTCCAGCTAACGCCCTGGGAGCATTGCGACGTACAAGGCAGTAGGTGCAGGAAAGAAAGATTTGCGGACGCTTCAACAAAAAAGTGAGAAGGGCTGTGTAACTGCTGTTTTCTTGTCGTGACCCCGGAAACCATTGGAGAAAAAACCTGGAAATGTCCCCGGAAGCTCTCATAATAATGAAAGAAGTCAGTGCGATTTTTAGTCTATGAAGCATCTTCCTGGATGCCGTTCCGAATCCTGCGTCGGCCGTTTGAATTGATCTTACCGTGAATGATTCTGCTCTCAATTATTAGTAGCTTGAATCAGGTGGCTTCCGTTTTTCACAGCACCTTATTGATCCCATATTTTGCTGATCGTAGCAAATAAATCCTGCCGGCTGAATTAGGCTGGCAGGATTCGTGACCAAGTTGTACTCCGACTAAACCACCTTCAGGGGCATTCGCAAACCATTCTAGCGTAGATACATGCGCCAAACCTAAAAGAAGCTGTTATTTATGATTTTAATATTATTGTAACAGCAAAACGGTATCTTCGAGTGAGGCGTAATGCCAGAACCTCCGAGAAGACAAACCATTGTTGCAGCTTGGTTTTTATACGGTACTGTTAATGCAATGTAATGTAATGTAATGTAATCCGCAAAGTACAAAAACCTCGACCGTAGATACTGATCCATAACAAATGGTCTACTTGGACTATAAAAATACGAGCCGAATGAGCAAACAGGCTTCCATGTGGGACAGTCACACGTGCATAAGTTTGGCAACAAGATGGCTGGATGACCTCAAAGTCAAATGAGTGAAGTGGTAGGGGCAAACGAACGGCAGTTCATACACGCGCCTTAAGCACAAAAGTGGAGCGGGGTTACAAATAGGGACGGAAGAAACGTGGGTAATTTCAAATGTCAAAGTAATGGTCGATACAATTATTATTACTATTATTAATATTATCAAACTTTAGGACAAAAGCACTCATGCCCTAACATCCAAGGCTTTGAGAGCAATGTCGATGAATCCATTTCCATGGTTGCCACATGAACTTCAATCCAAACCTGAGTCTCATTTCAATGACCACTCATCGTTCAGTATTTTCGTTTCTTCGCATACTTCGGGCAGATATGAAGTAGCAGATCTCCAATGTAGCATTACTCCGGTCGTCTTCACTGCGAATACACTACATATTTTCATGTTGTGTTTCATCTACATCCCCACACTTCTAGGGTATAAGGATAACCAACAACATGAAAATCTCAGGTTTCATTAAATCTTGCGGACCTAGGTATCAAAAACGTAGCCAAGTTCCACCGTCACAAGTGGCCAATTGAGACATTCTGCGATTTTTATACGGAAAGGAAACGATCGCTTACGTTATCCTGGTCGAGGAACTCGATGGTTTTCCGTTGCACTTTTCACCCGAAAAGTGAATAGAAGTAGTCTTATAAGGTAAATTACTTAAAGCAAAGCAACTAGTTGCCGGTTAGAAGAGCAGCGGAAACGTGCATTCCAGGCAACCTTAAGCTGAGTTTTAGGACTTACGGTGATAGCAGCTTCTGGTAATGTATTCCATGCACATATGTCTTGCAATGAAGGAAAATGTTACCGCAAAAATAGCACGTCTGTGCCCTCAATATCTCCTTCTACATATAAACACGAACGGTTCGGCGTGAGCCTGATCTGATATAGCCTTGGACATATCGGATGATGATTTTAGTATTGTCAAAGCCAGCAAACGCAGAATGAGAGGGGTATTTATCCGGATTACAGCGAAGTGAAACAGCTTCGGAATAAAATTAGAACGGGAAGCAAAATTGAAATGCAGTACGACCGTGCTTCCTCCTGTATTCGTCAGGTGCCACTTGTAGAGTATCACAGGCATGAGCGTGACAAGTGTACATGACTGGATGCACAGTTTGGAGCCAGACGGCTTCTCAAATAATTTTAGGATGTTTTTGTGGCTTCAAAGATTCCTTGAAAGCAAGTGCAAGTTTTGGTAGGGGCACTTGGGTTTGGCAATTTAAACTTCAGATTTAATGCGACATAAATTTTTAAAAATTATCTTCCGTATCAGGAGAAGCTTTGTATCACTCTACTTTCGGGTTTGCATGCTGAAAACGTTTGTGATAATTACTTGGAGCGGATTTTCCAGTTCATGGTTTGATGACCTTGAAAAGCTACCAAATTAAGCAGTTCTCGGCCACCGTTGAAAAACCGGAATATACATTCGGGTTAGCCTTAATGTCTTTAAAAGCCCTGACATAAAAAATCCTGGGTTTCGGAGAAAAAGCCTCTGGTCTATCCCCGGTGTTCGGCACTCCTGGATCCCGCTGGGCGTCACCGTGTCGCACAGCGAAAGACTACCCAGTAAACACGCCACCGGTGGCACCACCGGTGGCTAAGGGTGGCCAAAGGTGGCATCCCGTTGGCCACCGGTGGCCATGTGTTTACTGGGTAGAAGTGTTTGTGTAATACGGGAAATGCGCGGATACAGAAGAATAGTGAAGGGGTTTAAGGATGGATGCTGCCTGGAGGGCTGTTGGGGTTCATAAGTGGTGACAGTGAGGTTTCAGCTGCCGCCAAACTAGCCAGTTAATAAAGCGCCCGCGGTATCAGGCTGTCTTTCTGAGAGATATAGCTTGACGAGGTGCACAAATCGTCCGGAGTATTTTGGGGAATCAAGCAAAGCAGAACATAAACACTGGGCCGTTCCGTATAATCCTAAGGGCGTCCGGGCGAAAAAAGTTAGAAGGAAATATAAGAGACAATGCCTTTACTGATTGGGATTTTGGCTCCTGAATTAGCAGCGATGGGTATGGATAGTGAGCAGGAACATGAAAATGTCAACAAATGTAAAAAAGCAAGTTCCGGCGAATATTGGGGGTGTGTTTATTCCTACCAGTCGCGGGTTTGGATGAACACTGGTGCACCGGAGTTTTGGTGCGGGTTGACCGGTGCCGGCAGCTCCCAAGCAGTGTCTGGAGACCATATCCGGAGTAGGAAAATGTATGCTTGAGTTTGTCATTAGGAAAGATTTCCTAGTCAGTCGGTTTTGGGCTCACCATTCCGGCAACTACAGAAGCCTTGTCTCTACGGCAAAACACAGGCCTTTGCATGAATAGGGTAGTAAACAAATGCAGCCCTCTCTAAAAAGAGCGTGGGTTTTGGTCGCTCAGCATGTACGTGCGGTTGTGGGTCTTCTGCGCGGGATGCAGTCGGATTAAATTGGGGCATGTAAGGAGGTGCGATTGAAGCTCGAGCGTATAATTGGCGTGACCGTATCACCTTCGAGGCGAGAAATGAATCCGTACTTACATCGCTGGAGATAGTGAGCAAAGCCAGCAGCGCAGCACTGTGGCTTGCAGTACCACTTCACACTACTACTCCGTCTGGAGCTGGCAAAAAATGTCTCGATTTGTAAGGAGGACGAATGACACAGCCACAGATTTTCCGCGTCGGATGCCTGTGCAGTGGCTGTGGGTGCAAGGCCGATGTAAAGTATAGAGACCAGCATATGTGCCTGCGTTGGGTTACCAGCAACGGAGCTCAAGCTATGAAAGATGTGAGAAGGCATTTTAGGAGGGTATCTGACAAGAGTTGAGCTTACGGCGAAGACGGAAAAGTTATGGTAAATCAACGTGAACTCGTTTAGTTGAGGAATCTGGATCAGTGCCCGAGGCAACTCGGTTGGCGGAACGTCCACCGATAAGCGAGAAGCCCAGTCTTTTCTTTTTTTATGCTTGGGTCCGTAGTGAGTCTTTGAAATCCCCGTCACCCTACATCGGAGGCGATTCAATATTGTTCGTGTCCCTGAAAGCTTGTGTGCAACATAGATGCCTTTCAAAATCCATTTTTACCGTCGCAGGACAGAGAGCCTTCATGATGGCAGTTAAGCTACAGAGCCGCAGTAAGTTCTGGACCGACTCGGGCGTAGCCGTCTCATGGTGCGCATATAGCCCGAAATAATAAAACCGAAAAATATTTGGTGATGACACATGTATTCATTCCCTCGGTAACTTATCAGAGCACGGACCGAAAGTTCTGGGCCTACATCTAGGATTGGAGGGTAGAGTTCTGTATAAAGGAGAATGTTGGTAGCTCGGGTAGAGTAGATGGTCGTTGGTTTGTTTGCGGAGCTAGCCAATTTGATTGCTAACGTTCTATCACCCATTGAGGTCACATCGTCAGCGCATTGTTAGGGGGCGTAACGGTGGATCGTTGGTTGTGCCACCGACCAGCTCAGCGAATAAACCAACAACAAAAATGCTATACGGTGCAGATGATCATCCCCGGACGAGGCATATAAGCACGGAATTTGGCAGGGACCCTGGTACCCCTTGGCGCGCATTAGTATATTACAGCAAAACTAAAACCACCGTGTTATTACGCCTAGGTGACGAAGTGATAAGATATATCGAGCAAGTGATAACATCATACGGCGGAAGTGGTCTTCAATGGGCAAACTGATTTGACCTTGGAGTAACAGACTGATCATTCTTCAATCCCTGAGCATTAAAAGCTTTATATTACGGATGCGATAGCAATAGGGCAAAAATTCGATGACACATTATTAGGTTCTGATGTTATCCTTGCCAATCGAAGCAGTAATTTTCGAAGCAGTGAGACATTGGTTTGACAAAAGCAGTCACCGGTCCGATGGGCGAAGATACTGCGAAAAACAGCTGAGAGGAGATAACACTTTTAGCACTGAAAGTTATCTCTTTAGGACTGCCATATCGCACATCTTGGCGCAGTTTCTATTGCTTAGCGGAGTTTAGATGCACCTTTCAATGAGGCAAAATGGTTCATGTAAATAATCAATGTGCTAGGGGAAGAATTAACAGACAGCTATGAGCAACTACTTTTCTTTTATCTTTTTTTGTGGACAGTGGGTGACTGCATGTGTTGGAGAAGCTAGGCTGTCTATATTTGACGGAAAGCCATACTGGAAATGCGGGGACAACTTGTCTTTTATATGTATTAACCACATCACCTCTAGTAAGTGGAATTCCATGACCGCCAACCCGAAAAAAACTGTGACCATCTGGTTGGATGACTGTTGTCGATGCAAGCTTGCAACTGACTTCCCTGTAACGCTGCTGTTGTTCATCTTTCCTAGGACCTAACGGAGATTAGTGAAAGCTCTTGAAGCCGTTTGCATTTTTTGTTCATTCATTCCACGCCGGAAACTGCCGGTGAGACTGTATTGCTAGTCCAGGATACTCCAATTGGTGAATTGTAAGGGAATTCACGTCGTGGACGAATTCGTCCAAAGACAAGAAAACTTACAAGATATTCAGGAAATTGCGGCGGACAGCGTTTTACTTAATGATTCCCCTTCGAATTTTCTATCGAGGCAGAAAATACTGTCTGTAGATACTGAGTGATTTCGATAGTTGTACAACAGTCACAACGTACTCAATGTCAGATACTGAGTCCAAGCTATTAGTCAAATGTTCCCACATCTAACCGAAAAGTGCTAGCATCTCCCGGACGTCCAAAACGACACGAAAACGTAGTATACGGATAATGACCACGTAATTATGAAGTCGAAACGGAGGAACTCACGCTTGAAGTTATTTAAGAGTTGTGAACATTTTATAGTCGAATCAAGAGCAGCAATTTATTTCAGACCGCGATGTGAGACGGTGAAGTTGGAGGCGGCCCGTAAAGGTAGGGAGCGACTGAGGGTTTGTGACTCTGGCTTCTTTATCGAGTAAAAACACTTGCTGTTATTGTCGAAAAATGCAGATAACGGAGCACGACCAATCTTGCACGTCATGTCAGTTGTAGAAAACGACCAAATATGCTTTATTTTGAGACCAACGCCTGCACCTTCTAGGAGATTGGCGCGCTTTGATCACCTGAGCATTCATCTCATGCACAGAAAACGAGCGGCCTTGTTTAGCTTAGTGAACAATCGTGCACTAAACCAGATCAGTTGGTTCAACAATCACTTTCGTCGTCAAATCTGCGCTCAAAAACTTTGCGCAAACATTCACCGTGCACTAGAAGCTGGGGTTTAATGGCATATAAAATCATTATGACAGTTGTTCGGAGCAAACTTGACGGTTGGCTTCAAAGACTGCCTGTTTGTCGGGCTGCACTCTAAGGACCTTAGGGAAGACTATTTTGCGTACCGTGCGGAGCGGCTAGTCTGACGTTAAGCAACTTTCGAAGACCATCGATCTAGTTAGATTCAAACCAAGGAAAACATGGGAGCTTAGTAACAAAATCGATGGAGTTTTGAATCAGTTCGGTCCCGATTGCCTAGATTCAGCAGGCACGCGAACAAACACAAGGCTTCCAAAGTATGTTCAAAAGGGGATTTCCTTTATTCGATACCACTGAAGAACCGCTATTCCCTTCACTTATATGACCAGACAAGTGCGATTGCGTATTTAGGCAGTCTTTAGCACATCGAGTAAGTGTCCAAATTTGGATTTGAATAGTGTACATGTGTCTGGGGAATAAAGTTTATTCTCTGAAGGACGCGGAGTGGGACACGATCATTCCCGTATACCCACTAAATTGGATTTAAGATGAGTTCTTCCAGCAGTAGGCGCAAACCTAATTTTGCGGCCGATTCCACTTCGTACCTGCATGTCTATGTTGAATACGCAAAAAAGGAACTGCACACACCTTGTAATTAAGCCACCAAGGTGTGGTGCACACTCCACTTCTATTTAATCACGTCCTTTCCCATTTTAAAGTTAAATAATCGTAAAACACTTAAGAAATAACTACACAACGCTAACATCAGGCCTTACCTGGAAGTCATTTAACTACGGACCGAAAATCAAACTGGTGAGTGTTTGGAAACAACGGCCCAACGATTACCGTGATTATTTTATCGCGACTTTTTAGTCGTTAATGAACCCAAAAACAATTCTGGGACGGCAGGTGACAGATACTGGACCCAACATTTTCAACCGCTTCAGAACGCAGTCGAACGCGTCGTAGCGGACGTAGATATGGATTGAGTACAAATGCATGCGGACTTGGCAACTCTGATTCGTACGCGGTACTTACAATGGCGATAAACCGTGCAATCTTCTGAGCGCATTGCTATGCCTTGGAAAATCTATGTATTGGTTACGGGGCCTAAAATACGAGTGAATCAACCGACGTGATGACAGCAAGAACGTGGCACCGTCTGGATCCAATAAGCAGAATGATCGAAGAAAAGTAGGAATCTTGAGGACAAACTAGATCTGGTTTTGAAATATTTTGGATAATCATAAATGACGAGGTCACGCGACAAAATCTACAGATGAGGAGAATATGACAAGCGGAGAAACGGAAAAAGAAACGGTAAGCTAAACAGCAGATAATAGGCGCAATGGTCCCGAGGAAGAAATGCACAGAGACTAGGTAGTAACATGCTGTACACTCACACAGTGCGGTTAATAAATGCGGATAATATTGCACTCATGGACCCCTAGAGGATAAAGGAGGTAAACAGGAGCGAGGAACCTAACGTCTTGATGACATAACAAGGTATCAGGTGTTGAGACCATCTGGGGGAAAATAAAGACGCTGAAGCAAGGTAGATCTCGCAGATGACTGACAAACACCAAAAGACGGAGCGTAATGAGTAGGTAGTGTGTGAGCTCCGTTAAGTAGAGGACCTTAGAAGAACAATAGGTTGTCAGTGGAGGAATGGTTCGGAGCGGTTTGATGGGAATTGCACGGAGGTTGGTCGGGCGCACCTAGGCTGGTTGGATGAACTGTCAAGAGAAAGCAGAGGAAAATAAATCCATTTAGAATAACAAGTCCACGGTTAATAGGTGATCAAGAACAGTGGATCGAACGTAAGTGAGGAGTCAGCTTTCACAACCTAGTCATTTTTTTAGATCAGACATATATATATATATATATATATATATATCAAGTACTTGAGATAAGAACGAACAGCCTAACGGTTACCAGCACCGTACATAGCCCCGTAGTCGTATTCAAGGGAGAGTCAGTGAAGAGAACGCTGTCAGACAGAGGCGCTGTGATGGAAACCGTAAAAGTCGCTGGATACAAGTGCCGCGATGAAGTGTACCGAAAATGCCGATTCTAGATACGTTTAACGCACTGGTAAGCGGGCTAATTACTACGCATATAAGGCTTCTGTGTCTACCGCAAAAAATCCTTTATCCTAGGTCCGGCTTTACCGTCCTCCTTTCGATTTCCAGCATCCGTAACTCCGACAACCGTCTCCAGGCCACAAGCATCACCAATGTTAGTTTCGGGCTGCAAAAGCATATATCTGCCGTGCTAGAATTCTGATGCCTAGAGCTGAGATTTTATGGACGAACTAAATTGGTGTCTGTGTGTGCGTGGGGATGGTCCAATATTATCTGTCCACGATTGCAGCGAGCATTCATACAAGTGAACAAGATCGAACATTAGGGCGAGAGAGAACAGACGCAGCACGATCAACACAATTAACATTATTGCCGGGCACACTTCGCCAAACACGACAGTTATTCCGTAAAATTAATGTGTGGCTGATTTGCACCAATCCACAAAAATACGTCCGATTCCACAAAATTGTACGTGATTGTGGGCAATTATTGTCCTCAGCTGTGAAAGACGTCGAAGCCTAGTGGATTGAATTCTTCAGTATATTGTCGGTTTACACAGAAGGGATTGGTTTCGATGCGCAACGAGTGTGTTCCGGTTGACATGCCGGTTGAAACGGATGAAAAAATACCCACTGAAGAAATTGCCACTAACAGGATAATGAGGATAGGGAAGTACTAGGTGGCATGCTGACGAACACCAGCATAAAGGACGGAAGTGGTCGTACAACGACCATGACAAAAGACACTAGAGTGAAAGTTCAAAATGATGCATCAGGTCTTTTTGTTACGACCATCCTATCTGAGAGTATCAGTCATCGGTTTTGTACAACACAGGCAAGGAAAATACCTGCTGATGCTTGCCGGTTCGTGGATCTCCCAATGAAAAATCAGCCTCGTTAGTATATCGAAAAGTGGGACAAAACCTGGTGGCACTCCACGCGGAGGATGGGACTAATGAGCTGTGGAAGCAAGACATGTACTTCTTCTGCTAATTGAGTTGACGTACGGTCAAATGCTATTTGGGTCGAAGCCGTAAGATGTGGATAGCAAAACAAACGCGAATAGCTGAGTCAGATCAGAAGTGGATAAACGTGGGTGAATTCGTCTGTGTCTTACATGTTTATTAACCGATAATCAGATGACGCACAAAAAATAGACGTCTTGGCAATCGGAGGACATCACTGCAAAGACGAACCCACAGTTCCGACTTAAATTTGCTTCAAAACAAATGCCAACAGGTTCATGATGAAACGTACGTGAAACTGGTTGGGGCAGAGTTCTAGCAGTTGAAGGAGAGGTCTGGTTGGAGAAGGGAATGGAGTAATAAAAGAAACAACTTAGCTGAGAATCACCAACGGGACAGAACACACGTGTGTCTCTAGGCAAAACAAACTGAAAAGATGTCTATCAATAACTATTACGCCAATCGCTTTGCCGTGGGGTTAATTGTGTAGATAAATGAACAATAAAGAATAGCATTGAAAACGATTTGAAATCTACTGAGGTGAAAGGTGATAACTACTAATTGGCTTGATAAAAACACATGGGCAAATTCTTCATAAATTGAAACGCAAATAAATCCGAGCTTGAACAGAAAATCCTCATTATGGTAGACAATTCATTTGCATTTCCAGGGTTAGAGGTAGTAATCAGATTTGGGGCCTCTCTACAACTACGACGATCATCACTATGGGAAGTCCATCAATAGCCACAGACAATTCAGTTCACGAGAGAACTTCCAATGAAAGTTAGTCCCCGCATCATAAGACTAGTATTCCTTCAAATGCAGTCCCCTAGGGACCAAATACGTGTTCAACTCAATGAATCGGCTAACACGATGACGTGGAAGCGAATACTTTCACAAAGAATCACGCACTCACGGCTCAGCCAATTAGAACCCACTTTACCTCTCATGGTTTCTTTTCTCTCACACGTACAGAGGCAGGAGCATTTGAATGAAACACCGATTACTACCAAGGGTAACGTTCAAGCACTTTGTCCCAAGCAGTAACAGGTGAAGTTTCACTCTATACAGCAGTGTCGAAATTAGTTGGGTGGCTTCAAAGTTCAAATGCACGATTGAAACCACCGATTGAGATGAACAAGGACAGCGACAACTGTCCTGGTATCGAATTCTCAGTTTAATTCGACTACAGATCCGTTAAAACCACACAACTACCGAGTCACCGGCTCTCCCCACTAAAGATTAGGGAACTATGAGGAGATGGCTGCGCAGTGAATAACACAGGTGCAGAAAGAAAGTACCTATGGAAGTCCTGTTTCAGGGTCTTCATCCAAGGAGATAATACCTTCCTACGTAAATGAACTCATATGCTGGAGATGGCATACTCAACTATTAAAGGATAAACCGACTGAGCTAGCTTGAATTGTTCCGCACAACATAGTTTGTATGTACGAGGAGGCGCAGCGAGAACACCCGAAGAACTTATCGGATGATGTCGTGTAAAAAGTTGGCATAGCTTCACATCTGAGGCATAAGAATACTGATTCGATTGCTGCTAATCAAAACTGTTATATTTCTGAGCAGAAAGTAGTGTGCAGCAGTATAACTTATAATACCGAAAGACGAATGGATTGAAAGCGAATTCTGCCTTTACTGATGAAGTCATTTAGAGATATCGAAAACTGTTAAAAGATATTCCAGAACGGATGGTTGGTTGGAATCTATTTTAAACTGGTACTGTAAAACGTGGTTTCTCCTGAGTGGGGCTCATCAGTTGCAGGTAGTAAACTGTATCGAACCCGCGACGCCAATGGCATCAGTCAAAACAACCTTAATTTGAACTACGAGTCAATATATTCGCAGCAAGAACTGAGTCTCACTATGCATGAACCCGAGTTATCACGGCCAGCTTCCAGCTGCCAGCACGGACAGTAGAGGTTATATGTGAAGCGGATTCACTAAATCACACAAAAATCGTCACAAAGTGACTGCAGAATTCGTCTACCACATTAAATGATTCGTTCATGATTCATTCTAGTTGCGCAGTGGCGTTTCACACTAATCCGGCGTCAAATGTACAGCTACTTAAAACACAGAATTACATTAATTCAATAGGAACTTTATTCTCTTCACATCCGAAAGCGGTGAGAAGTAGAACCACTAGGTCTGAACTCGAGTGAAAGTTTTCTGATATTCCTAAATCTCTGCAGGTGCTTGTGATAAACGGGTGTGAAACGGTTAGGGAATTCAGATGGAGGTGATCGGTTCAGAGAATTTCGAAAAAGGGATATCTTCCGCTTACACTGGGACTCGTCAGGTGGACCCAAACCACGTTAAAGACTTATGCAACCGATGAATTAGACGTGGAACGTGTTGTTTATGGTGGTCTAGTGAAAGCCTCGTTAAACAGCTCACCGAGACTAGACTGGGGAAGAGTATCCAATATAATAGTACACAAGTAACCGCAAGCCAATTAGTTAGCGAGGTCTCGCCTCCCGGAAGAGTTCAGTTAAGTGAGCTTTTAGCCTCCATTGAGGCCCATCGGGTGGACAAAAGTTATTGGACACGTGATTCTTTACCCACAGTCAGCGAACTCGGCAGTTCTACATTCAACAGAAGCCATAAGGGTGAATAACAAGACGCTTGATCGATGTGTGGACAAGTAACAGACAGTGACTGGTATAAAAGTTAGAGCTTAAAACAACCTAAGTCAAAAATGGAACAGCGTGAGGAAAACACTGGCCTGTATCGTTCGTGTAGTTGGTGACAAGGACATGGAATGGATGCCCTGTTGTAGAGCAAGCATCGCTGGGCCTGATCGACTAGATTCACCGCTTCCACCAGACACCGAAACCAACTGTCGGACGGCAAGCCATTGGGCCACCTCGTCACAATCGATGGCCGGTTGTGTTGTCTCAGCCTGCTACGGAAGAGGAACAGAATAAAGGGGGTGGAGTACAAAAGGTGCTACTGGACACAAAATTTGTACGATCCACGGATTTTACATGAACCCCTGATACTTGGAAGCGAAAAATGCATAGATGCAGTAGACCAGATGGAAAGTTCTCGTCTAAAGATATCGGCTCAAATAGAACACTAACCGGGTGAAAGACTGAAATGAAGACGCGATTGACGAATGAAGTGCCAGAGTATGCCATCTGAGCAGATAAGAGAAAAATTCAAGCTTAAAGATGATAAATCGGGATGGCGTTTCGTGCCTGAATACACGTCCGACAAGCGAACCCCATCTATAGGTTCGGAAGACACAAGACTCTAGGAGACCGTCTGAATCAAGTGGACATTCAAAGCATAACTCAAGATGAAAAGTGTGCGCAAAAGTGTCCTAGAACGATGTGACTATCGATATGATGCACTAAAAGGGCACATGGTGGAGTACTATCTGTTTCTGGATTTACCTGTCACAACGAAGCTGATGGACCCCTGCTCACAATAGGTAATGCCATATGCGGCTTGTAGTGAGCAGCATGTTCAACTAACTAAACGCCCTGTACACTGCGTCATCTCGAAGGGAAAAGATTGACAGATGGACAGAGGGGTGGCGGCCCGGAATTGTAAAGTAAGTTGGAACAACTGGACAGTTGAGACCCACAGTGTGGGCAGTAGTTGGTTTGGTGGCCCACATAATCCATAAGGGGTACCCAATGCACATACATTGCTAGCAAGGTCACTTCCAACACCATTGTAAGCCTAACATTCCGGAAAATGTCAAAGGCTGGGTGCGGCCCATCGGTTGAGCCTGATAGTGTCCACCTCAAATAGACTGGGGGCATGCATTACTAAAAAGCCGAGCCCAAATTACATCTACATGGCGTTCTGTAGTTAGCCACGATTTAACTTGATTTAATCCATACGATGACAATTATTGAAAGACGCCTCGGGTACCCTTGCAGGTTGATGAGTGCGCGGGCGCACACACAATCTTCCAAACTTACCCCTCCTAGTCCTTCGCTGACATCAATTAAGAGATCGTCGTCATCGTCATTGACGTTGTTGCGTCTGACCTGTCCGTTAACCGAAGGAATGGATAACTGAAGTCCGTTGGTGGTGGAAGCACACGGGTCACTGTCAGCAATTGCGAGCAGTTGTCCTCCAGTGATAGCAGCAGGTTGCTGACGTCTCGTATGTGCTGCAGGTAGTGCGACTAAAGATGAAGACCTCATACCGCCCGCGCGTAGTTGTACAGCGCGTTGGCGATATCGTTCAAAACGATCATACCTATTGCAAGAAAGGGCAGAAGAATTACAACAATCGCAATAGAAGAGGTTGGCGATCTGTGAAAAACCTATATGCATGAGTTCAGTTGTCGGTACGAACTGAGAGAGCATTCTAGACTTATTACTGCATTCGTGGGGTAGTTTTGGATAGAAAGGATCATCACACTTCCATCTCTACACAAACGAACTGTTAGGATCTGAGCATTAAGTGCAGGTTCACAGCTGACTGGATCGATCGTGTTGGTTTTTTCAAGCGAAGTATTACGGCTATGCCAAAGGGAAGCAGTATCACTCACACCTGTTGATACTGGAAATCATCAACTGGATGAAACCTATATATATATATATATATATATATATATATATATATATATATATATATAGGCAAACGAATCCATGTATAAAAAATCGCTGCACAAATGTACAAACTAGAACTAACCAACAATTTTCCGGCAGGCCTAAGACGTCGAAACTGACCAAGCGAAAGCTATGCAGGCTCATGGGCAAGTCAGTGTGGTTCAACTATAAACCCTAGGGACTGGATTAGGAACCGTTCCAATGGGGTTCGACGGAGATTATTCGCAAAATGCCAGCCGAGGTACCAGCGACCCGGTGTGTAGGTTCACAACTGGCCAGGCACCCTGCTGAGTAGAAGGAAATCTAATTCTTAGGCAAAAGGTCGTCAAGGACAAGCAAAATGCCATTAAACAAAGAATCATGAGCCTAAATAAAAATCGATCTCCTAACTGGCCATCAGCCTACACTACGAAAAAAACCTCCGCAAAGGTTGAATTACAAACGACGGAAGAATATTTAGCAGCGCCCCCAAAAGGACACAGAAGCAAAACTATGGAACCTTCAAAGGGCCTGGATTTCTGTGGATTAACGGAGGACAGCCACACGAACATTTGAATAACCTGTGTCATCAATTGAGGCCAAATCAAGTAAAGACGCATGGTCACAAATTATTGTCCTTCGCAATAGGGATATCACTAGTATTGACCTGCCAGGTGGTGTCATGTCATCAACCGACCATTGGATGGTCTCCGGTCTCAACTCATCCGGGTATCGGGTGCAGTTTTTTCGTACAGCCAACTAAATAGCGGCCCCAAAACCCATAAACTTACCTTAGGAATGCACTGTTCAAATTATCACTGACTTGGAGTAGGGATGGAGTAACTTCGTCGTCGGAGACTTGGCTTAGAAATTCAATAACGCGCCGATGCATCGCACGACACGTCTGGACGAGTTCCTACAGGTGCATATGAAGAACCATGTCTTAGTTGCGTTAGGGTGAGCCCAGAGTGACACACGGTCAGGTTAAGCATATATTGCGGTGAGAGAGCGAAATCGGGCACGGAGTTAACATACACTCCGTTAAAGAAGCGTATAAGAAGAACACCATGGCGCATACCATACCACATTAAAAATTCCTTCTTCAGAAGGATTAAATTCAGATCACTGAAGTCGAATGTTCTCGAGTTATAGGGCTGGTTGCACAAAATCAGCTGTTCCCAAACAACCAACTGAATCTTCTTATCGTAAAAAAAGCTAGACAGCGTGTCAGAAATTGTCTTCCTAAACTTGGCAACCACATAACGGGAGGCGCGGATGAGCCCGACGACATCTAGTGTACCGGACTGTGAATAAGCTTGACGTAGTCATCCGAAAAGCGACGAAAAGCCCAGGGGCTCAGAGATGAAGTTACGAGTGTTTTTAATGAACAACAATGACATTCGGGGTTCTAAAACTATCGCAAAACAATGGTTCACAAATAACCTGGAGAGACGGTGAGGTTCACCTGAAGCGGAGATGGATGGAGGTCACAAGTTTGCAGGTTAAGGCTCTTACCATGCTGATTATGAGGCGATTTTGTCTTACGTTTGAAGCATGTGACATTCGCTTCATTCACGGTTCAACAAAAAGATGAACAAGCGCCAAAAGTGAAATGGACCTGAATGAGAAAAACCATGAACGGAGGACTCCAGTTCATATGCGGAAAGGGGTAAAGCAGCCAGACGGTTTGGGAATGCTGCGCTTTTCGAACTGTTACAGTAGCAAAGCCTGTGCCTAGCATAAAATCGTTGTCCGCGTCCTCCTGTACGAACAGGGGCGAGATGGCTCAGTGGTTAGAGCGCAAACCCGACCTCTGCATCTCGACTTCCAATGTCTAAGCTTGAGCAACCTGGCAGTATCCCAACCCTCGTGCTTCCTTCGGGTGGCATGGCAGCTAGGCACCGAAAGGGTATTACAGCTGAACGATCCTTTTTGTATGAACAGGCCACCTCAGGTAGTCGGTAAGCAGCTCGGATTATGATGTGATACCTCTTATGTATGGTATGCTGGATAGCGATTATGTGGGTGACGTTAGAACAAGTGGGTTTACAACAGAAACAGACTACCAACAGTGCAATTAGTCAACAACAGACCGCACTAAAATCACAGTTAAGGATGCAAAAGTTCGTATCAATCGCCCAATTTTAGTAAGGAAAGTGGGACAAATAGTGTTCTTTCGTCATAGAAACACCCCGTGGGATAAATGCTTCTATCTGGGAAATATTGATTATGGGGGACGGGATTGTAGAAAATCATATGTTCTGAGAAACAAGTTAGGTTGGTTAGCCCGACAGAAATAGAAGTGAATGTTGCTGTACCTGGATGCCACAATGTTTAAGACGGATCATAGCGGTGACCTTCAGACCCTCAAAGGCTAACTTACTAAACTCACTGAGAAGGACATATTTATAATTGCATTTACATTATCGCAGTCATCCACGGGAGCAAACTACTTCAACCCTTCAATTACACTGTTCGAATGATACTGGAGTTTAGCTGCTGCATTTTGGAAACAAGGTGAGGAAAGCGACCCTAAATATACCCATTGTAGAGGAGAATGCACAATGTAGTTAGTCAACATCAAAGGAACTTTCCGTGATTTCTTCCGTTGGTGGCACTTGTAATCGACAACCAATGACCACCAGAGGGATGTAACCACCTGGAGAGACTGATCGATAAGGCACAGAACCCAAACAGTATCAAATGGCGAAAAAGAGACGTCTGTCCAACATCTGTCTGACAACTGTCATGCCTAACTGGCTGTATTCGATACGGTATTGTGGCGGTCCTTTCTCCGGATAGAACGCGTAATCGAGAAACGATATCGCAGCATCCTAGCTAACCGCAGAAGCCGTTGTATCGGATTTTTCCGAACGATCTTGCAATACCACACCATAGCAAGCATTTTGTGAGTCTTTCGCCTTCACTGGCGTTATTCATAGGAAATAACAATTTTATTCAGGCAGCAAAGTGGTTCTTTTTTTGAAGACTGACAACGGTGAAGGCCTAAACAACCTTTCAAAACACTTCAACCAAATACCAGCGATTCCTTGAGAAACACCCGCAATTCGCGTCTCACATTTGTTGAAATATGCACAAAAAGCGTTGCCTGCATACACGCCAAGCACTGAGTCTATCCATCAACTTCTTGTAGCAGTTCCCACACAAACTGAGGGTTAATTTCTTCCGTGGATTTATATCCAGATACACTACAGCTAGGCGAGTGCAAGTCAGACACTGGTACGGTCGATATCCACTAGAGCGGTGAATATCCACTTGAGCAACCTCATTCCCTTCTCCCGTAGAAAAATAGAATAACATCGAAAGTAACTTGAAGGGTGCTATCTTTCCAATTAGGTTATCTCATTTCGCAGGTTCCAATGGAATAGGGGGATCTGATCCGCATGTGTTCAGCCGATAGTGTCTTGTCGATACACTAGAGAAGTAGGCGAAGAAACTTACATCAGCAATGATGGGACATTTTCTCCTTAGTGTCTATAAGGAACCTTTGGAATTGCCTTCTCAGTGGTGTTGCTCGTTTGGGATTTTCCCATGAGACAGGAGCTGGGGAGCCGCCAAGATGTAACTTTCAAGAGTATGAGGAGATCTTCCGATGACGGTTGCTCAACTGAATGCGAGACAACGGGTTTTGTCCCGTGAGTACCACACTGAAGCATTTCAGGGCTAACTGAGATATGTTATGCGACTAAGGTTACAATTTATGTTATGGACAAACGGCGTCTTTTGACTTCAAAGCTATTGTGAGGAGGAACTCCAGCTCGTTGAAGGATCTTGGGGATGTTTACATGGCCGATAACGGTTTTGCGCAAACCTCTTTGAAAATGGTAAGCAACATGGAACTGTAAACATATCAAGTAGCCAGCAGATGAATTGCCGTGTTATCAAAAAAACAATAGACTTGCAGAAAATGAGTATTGAAGTAAATCAGTATCCGGATTCAGCCTGCCGGATGCAGTAGTCCTACTGCAAAAAACACGCGGAACGAAACTAGATATCAGACTGTTTTGCTTTAAACACTGTGCCAAATCTAACACTGGATATAAGCTTATGCGTTATCAATTCCGCTATCGCTTCATCTTGTTCCACCAGGATGCGTAATCTTTGTATTCCTGCAAAACCTACTGTCACAGGTCGGACAAATAATATGGAACGTTTTCATCTACAAATCGAATACAGCTTTCGTGTCAGTCTGTTTAAACGGTTACAACTCGTCTATTTCGACTTATAGGGTGAGAAAAATGAGATTAGGGTCACATGTAGTTGTAGACTACTCAAATAGTGGCTGTTCTGCTTGTGGTTCGGTGTTGTGCTACAGCGATGAAATACTTTCCGTCTGATTGCTGGGGAACTCTCTGTCAGCAAGCATAAGTACCGCCAAAAATTGGTTAGCATATTTATTCCCTTCAAGATGTCTCCTAAGTGGAATCTTCCTGTAAATACAGAAGGCTACAGTCAAAACGCAAAAATAAGGAACTACCTACAGATTCGTTTTATGGGTTGTCGCTTAGATGGGAGGAGCTCTTACAGGAATGGGGCGAAGTAGCATAGTGATTCGGTAAACTCCTGGTGCATTCTAAAGTGCATGTTGACAACTGGGGGCGGCTTCATCTAATATCCGGTAACTGGATATATCTGGTTCCGCAGGACTGAAGGATGCTACTTAAAAACGTAGTCTTCTGTAATAACGCCAAAGCCTCAGATCAGTTCTCGGTCTGGGCCTCCCAGACTAACGCTTTTAGCAAAAGCACCAAGGATACAGAAAGTGTAGTAGACGTTCAAAACAAGCCAATAACCCGTGTACAAAGTCTTGTGGCTAAGGTTTACGTAACAACATTCCGGAAAATCGGACCTCCTCTGGATGCGACATTAGCAACCGGCATCCAGTAGATACTGGAACACGACTGGTTGTTAGGTTCACATTTCCAACCAATCAGGGCTCGCCTTGAGGCTGGACCAGCAGGCGGCCCGATCTTCTCACAAATCACGTGCGAGTTCAGCTTATTGGCCGTTGAGGCGCCTAGTTGCTAGCGTTAAGGCGGTTTTAGCGTGGGATTCTACCTAACATATGCCTATCGGATCGGGATCAACATAGCTTGTATCTATAGCTTACAGCTATACTACGTTACCATAGGTTTTTTCGAGCAGGCACCATATCTACTCTTTTAACCTAGGTTTTACGCTGCCTTTTCTCTGTCCATCTCAAGAACTGTCAATCGCTAAGTTGCAAAATGAGAAGTTTTACTGTTAACATAGTTTGCCTTACTTTCCTTCACTGCATAGTTCAGCACTGTGGCAGACATTAAAGGGTAACGAAGATTCTCGACAAGTATGTTTTGGGTGCATCGTGGGTGGCCCCATCAAACAAAAATGAGTGGTGAACAAATCAGAACAAAGACTAGCAAAGACTACTTCGAAAGCGTCTCGTCTGTCGAACACAATAGAAAGGCCATATGCCTGGTCAGTCCAGTTGGGCTGCAGTCAAACCGCCGAATTCGGGAAGCAAACAAACAACCCGGCAGCCCATACTTCGAAACATCGCATTTCAGTTCTCGACTACCCTGAGCTATGCGCACGAATTCCTTCAGCTAGAAACCGAGCGGTAGAACCCACTTAGTTTGTTGGATACACAAATGAAGAGCTCATCACTGAAAGAGAGCCGCTCAAAAGTGCTCCGCTGGGAATTTGTTTCAAACAAGTGGAGGCAACGAGTTAGCCTTATGGAAAGCATTTCGCACCCAGAAGGCAAGAAGATGCAAACGAAACTTGTGCAACTGAAAGTATTCTGAGCAGTTCAGACTTATTCTGTGTCCGTACTTTTTCACAAACCGGTGTAGATACTCGTACTGCATTGAGGCCTTAAAAACAAGATGCCGCCCAGCATCAGGACTGTCATTGATGCAGATTCTATGGGCACTGTAGGTGAACTAAATATTAAGGACCGAGGAAGCCTGAACATGTAGAACGCCGGTATATAGTGCCCTTGAATGACTCTTCCTGTGCTTGTCCAGAAAGTGGAACGTGTTAGACTTCTTCCTCAGAAGATGAGTGCAGTGTGAGCGGATTTGATGCAGAAAGTTTGGGATGAACAAACGACTAATATATTATTTATGAGTCGTTTTATAAAAAGGTGGTTGGTTTTAAACTGGTGCGTTGATGCTTGCTCACAAAAGGACAGAGTGAACTGCTCATCTCAACTCAATCCCTTTGACGACGGACAGTGCCAATAATTACCAAGCAGGTGTTACACTTGCATCATTAGGGTGATTCACTGGTATTTACAGATGGAAAGTAGAAAAACAGCATACAAACTCTGCTGTTTTAAATGAAGGCACACTGGTGAACAAGGGATCAAATAGCTGATGAACACGTTCGCCTGTTATTGAAAAGCAGATTTTAGACGTAACACGTGAGCTTGACCTAAAGGTGTTACCTTGTCGTGGTTGTCGGGCTTGAGTGCTGTAATGATCCTGCGGGCTATACTGGTCTAAACTCACTTCCTAAAGGTTCACCCATGCCAGGAAGACCAACGATGGAAGCCCGACGAAGAATAGCGAGTTCCTTTACTGCGAGTAATCGTATTACGAGGCGGTCTGGAGGTGAAATCGTACTGTTTTCTGCGATAAGAGTTTGAGGCCAGTAAGGCGCAGGTGACCAGCATATCCATAATTATGGAAATCGAAATGTTGCCTTACTTCGAGGAAGAACGGGTTAGAAAAGGTCAGCCCTAAAAGCCTCACGCTCCGATCGCCCAACGGTTGACCGTGACCGCCGGCACACTATTCAATACGGTCGAAATACTTATAAAACCAAAGAGTCTGGTACTGCTCAAAAGGCACCTGCTGTGCGCAGCTGCATTAGGAGTAAGACAGTAATGCTTTAGTCCCCGCGACCTCAGTCCAGGCCGGCCCCTGAAGCCAAGTAGGTCGGACTGTTGCGTCAATGGTTCCGAGAAGGGTTCCCCAAGAAAACCCTAACAACCGCTGTCTCGCGGTTTAGACATTTGAGGCAGAGGCTAAGGGCAGGGTCCCCGAACAAAGGTTCAAGGTGGGGTAACCCAACCAAACTCCCTTCTACAGCTTGGGAAACCGAGAAGCATTATTCTCCCTTGCAGCTCTTCGCTCACCGGCCTTCCCATATAACCCCTCCCCGCCTATAGAACGATGCAGTGCGTCAACCCATCTGCCAGTCCCCAAGCCACTGTTCCGCGTCTAAACCGTCGCCCAGAAAAATAAACCAAAATAATTACTTACTAACCCCAAAATATCTGATCCACGTTGAAGCCTTCAATGTCCATACTCTATCTCAAATTGAGCAACAGGCATCTCTTGCTGAAATCTTGCTTTCCTCATCTGTCTGTATATCTTGTGCTTCCGAAACAGGCATGTAAGACCCCACTTCGGTCGTGTACCTCAAGCCGGCGACAACGAGCTCAGAGGTTCTACATTTCACTCTTCGGGTATCTGGTGATCCTGACGCAATGACTCTTTGTATCTACGGTGTGGAAGTTGCACTCAGCCCCAAGGCTGAAAGCGCATTACTGCACTGGATCCCAGTAAACAGTCGTCTTTGCGCTGTACAGTTGTCTGGCTCAATTAACATCAATGCAGATCGATGCCGTAAACGGTGTCGTATCGGCATACGCCCCGACAGACAGCAGTTATGACACTGAGGACGAGTTTCATCAAGATCTGTCACGACCGCTTCGGGCAGCAAGAAAGATGGGTATAGTAAGCGGGTGACATGAATGCTCAAGTTGGCCGACTAACTCCGGATACTTACGGATAGTGGGGAGCGACTGCTTCAGTTGCGTGCTGATCATCGTCTGTTCCTGGCCAGTAAGGACTTCCAACACAAACGCTCACATCGAGTGATTTGAAGGCCACAAACCGCAAGACAGTCATGGACTCAAATGGACCATGTGGCCATCAGTTAGCCATGGAGACCGCCGTTCCCTCTGGTGTATGCAGCTTGACTCTGATCATGCCATTATGCGAGCCCGGTTATCAATTAGCTTTCCATCAGCACTACGTTTGCCAAAGCAGAGCAATTCAATTCATCACCTTCGACAAGTTTCAGTAGCTCAAGCGTACCGAGCTGATCTGGCTGGAAAACTCCTGGAAATGTACGGCCATATGGATGACGAAGATAGGTTGGCGGTTGAATGGAAGCGAGTTAAAGAAGCTATGCTGTCAGCTTCCAGAACTGTTTGTCCAAGCCATCCGACTTGACTAAATGAACACTGGATCTCGTCGAGATCATAAGATCCTATTGCCGCCAGAAGGGTCATACCATCATCATCATCATCATTATTATCAGCTGTAAGAACCGCGTACTTGTCGTACAGTGGTTGTAGCTGCCACAATTTCATCCACCGATGATTTGGGGAGTCGCGGTAGGTAGCTGCGCATTGGAGGCGGGCGCTGATAAATTGGTGCTTAAATACAGGTCTGTCAGTGGACTTTTAAGTGGGGAGATTGGGAAGGGAGCTATGCATTGAAGCCAATAACTTGGATGCACGAGCACCACTGAGGGCACGACTGGGCCATATCTAACAATGTTTCTCAGCATTGATGTGTCCCGTCTCGGGGTCCCCATCCAGCGAGACGGCAATGACCAGCGCAGCTGAGTTTGCTGGTAATGGCTTTCACACTTCGCTGCCAGGTCATTGTTTGACCTCCCCTGGCTCGTTTCCACCCTTCGCGTGGTTGTGCAAAAAGAGCTCTTCGAGGAATTCGGTAGACTGGTATACGGAGCACGTGGTCAAGCCAGCGTAACTTATGCAGTGTGATCAGTTCACCTATCGTGGGTGAGATATTTCTTCCGAATACCATTCGATGTATTTGAGCATTGCCGATCCGGTGTTTCCATCAGACTCGGGCAATGCTCCGAAGATATCGGTAGTCAAACATTGAAAGTCTTTTGACGTCCCCGGCGGCAGCTGCCAGGTTTGTGACCCGTATAGCAAGATGGATCACACGGCATCATTATAAACTCGACCCTTGACGGATAAGCTGACGTCACACCTAAGTCACAGGCGACGCAGGTTCACAAAAGATGCTCTGGACTTCCCAATCCGGATGGAAATATCATCTTTCGCGAGACCACCGGGACTGACACATTTGCTCAGGTAGACAAACTTGTCTACTATCTCAAGCGGCTCCTCCGCAAGCATGAAGCTGGGGTTCACGCCTACCCAGTCTTGCAGTAGCACTTTACACTTTGCCGGTGTGAAGCGCATGCCAAACTGTGAGGCAGAATTACTTAGATTATTTAATATTGTTTGCATTACCATGGTGTCAGATCCAAGAAGAGCTATGTCGTCTGCATACTCGATATCTGTGAGCGGACGCCCCGGGAGAACTTCGACCCCACAGGCATTAGAGGCTGATAGTAAGTTTTCCATAAGCTTATCAATGAAAAAGTTGAAAAGGAAAGGTGATAGACGACAGCCTTGTCTGACACCACTTGAGATGGTGAACTCAGGCAAGAGCTTCCCGTAGACCTTCACACGTCCGCGGGAGTTGGAGTACAGCGCCTTAAGGAGGGTCAGGAATTTATTGGGGGATATCCTTGCCCCATAGACACTTCCATTGTGCCTGACGGACCACAGAGTCAAAGGCAGCTTTCAGATCAAGGAACACAACCATTGTTGGTTGCTGTTAGCAGTCGCTGTTCCAGAATCCGTCGGAGGGTGAAGATGTGATCGATGAATCCTGTTGCTGGACGGAACCCAGCTCTGTTTTCAAGGATCTGTTTCTCCCTGTGTTCAGTTAACCTTCGAAGGATAAGGCCAAAGAGCACCTTCGATGCCACAGCTACCAGGCTGATGTCATGGTGGCTTTTACACAGCGTCTGCGTACACTTTTTGAAGATAGAAATAACTGTCTACATGTCCCATTCATAGCGAAACGTTCATTTCAGTGATCGGTATAAGTTGACCGTGCTCTTCATATATTTCAAGTAGTTAATACATACTTATGTAACAGTGTATGCTATCGATGAAACAGGTGAGTAGTGTCTGGTCGAGTGTCAAAGCACTGTTTGCGCATCTGGTGGAAATTTGGTACAGAAATTATTGAACCGCTATGCAGTGTTTATCCATTAATGTTTAATATTCAGAGAACGCCCAGGAAAGCTCAAGAAGATGCTTCAGAATGTTCACTTTTCAAAGACTCTGGGCAAATGGGGTTTCTGCTTTCATGTCTGATAGCTTGTACTCGCTTAGTTCGTGTTGATCAATAAGCAATCCCACACTCGAAGGCGTTCTTGATTTCACTAGTAATGCATCGGTCAGAGGGCCTAATACATACATGTTGAGGATTCGTGATGCAAATATTTTTCCAAGATTCTCACACATCCAGTTAGCCAAGATACTGTTTTCTCTGTACACAAGGTTTTCGTCAGTTTTGGCGGATTTCATATTGCTTAAGAATAGCGAGAACAGTTATTCAATGAAATCAGTCTTGTCGAGTATAGCTCTTCCGAAACCCCCGTCTGGGGAGGGGCTAAACAAACGTCACAATAGTTGCGTGGTTATTTCAACACTCTAAACGTTTCGGTACAACCTGGCTTCTATGATAAACTGGAGTAGGTTGTCAACGATAGCGAGAATGGGCTATGTCAGCTTCGGATGTTCTGATCGATCGACCGACATAGGTGTTGATTCCATCCATGTGATACATGTCTTATTGAGTGCTGATTCACCCCTTTGTCGACTGGTAATTATGCCTCTTACAGCGACACATTCACATGGTTAAACATGTACATAAAATATGAACCTAAATTAACAGAACTTCCGTGAGTCCGTGTCTTCCATTTTGACGGTCGCTTTGATGGAGACGTTAGCTTCGGATGTTGAGTGTGTATTCGACACGTACTATGGCGTTTGATAGAGACTTCCCACGGTTTGGGGTGTGTGAAGTTACAGAATTTTATGATATCAATACCTCGGACTCTTCCGACTGGAGCTCGAGAAACCGCTACGCCCAGAGAGAGATAAAATCTCGACAGCACCCAAACAATTTACATAAGCTTATTGGATCGTTGAGGTTCCGCTGAAAAATATTTCCTCAAAGTTGTTTCCTAGTTAAATCAGGTAAAATTAGCCAGGAAACATTTCTTTACTATTTCACCATAAGCTCTGAGTAAGTATCTACAGGATTTACGTATCTTTATTGCATCACTATTAAGCTGCAGGAGCATCGACGATGAGGATAACGTCGTCGATGTCAGATACGTGACAAGGATGAGGTATCGGTAGAGTCGACTGACTGTCAAGTGCGAAACAGCCACTAAGCAGGAATGCTAACGGTGCATTCCCTTTTCCAGCTCTACTTCGCATTCTCATTGTCCCAGTCTGGTGTCGAAACGGCGACGATCGTTCTTGGCATAGCTGCTGTATTCAAACAGTTTGCATTGCGAACATGTTTGTCACAGAAATACGCCAGTAACCTGTGGTCAGTGATGAAAACATGTACGTATCTGAAAGCAATAACCAAATGAAAATAGTCAAACTGTATCAGCAGAGAGACCAACTCTCAGTCTGCTCCTCCGAAAGGCAAAAGGAATAAAGGAGCGCTATGACCTTCACTTTTTCTATCCCCAAGATAGGAGTATACATCCGCACCATGAACAACAGTTGACTTCTCTCGGGCCCAATGGCATTCGCGGTTGAGTATGGTCGAAAATGAAGCAGTCTTTTGAATAGATCTGTGCAATTGAAAACAACAGTGCGAGATGGTGAACTTACTTGAAGCAGAATTAAGTCATCCTGGCTCACTGAGTCTGGCCGCAGCTCTGCCAACATATCATTGAGCACATTCACATTAGTTTCTACTACAGACAAATCTTGCGTAAGTTTTACGCGCTGTGTCGAAGTAAGATGTCGGACTGTACCATCAGCGTCCAACTTCATTGCATCCATTGTCGGAACAAAACGATGATCTAAAATTTTCGAAGGGAAAATAAGGATTGATTAGCGAAAGAAAAATGAGGAGAGGAGGAGCAGGTGTAGTGGTGGCGAAAAAAACGACTCAATGGTTCGGCTGGAATGCGACACAAAACGCATCGTAGTCTGATACAAATGAACGCCCACATACAAAACAGGCGAATTCAAATAAAACATGTGGAGAGATATTGGAAAGGTACAGGGAAATGTGGCCGGTCGATAAGTGGGAAAAGAATTGGATCGTTCGGATTGCAATTACTTGCGAAACTAACAAAAAGACGATCGAGCTAGATGAACGGAGAAAGCCTCCAGGCAGAACGGTGAGGCAGGATAATACACTATTCTCCTGGGATACAGTAACAAAGCAATGCAAAGGATCTAATAACCAATAAAATAACGCTTAAACAAATCATATAAATGGTCAGGGTTCTGAAAACAATCAGAATATCTAAAAGAACAGGAGTACATTCTGACTGACGAAAACACGGGCAGATGCTGCCAGACAACCAGTACAGAAGAATACCCCGATCAAGAAAATTGGAAATGGAAAGCGTGGGAATAAATTACACGAAGGCCCCTAAGCCTTGGGTAGGTAATTGAACTGTGGTCGGCAAGTGCGTAGTCGTTTCTTTCACTGAAGCAAAGCAAGTGTTGGTTGACGCGTAAGCAGGCATTATAAAAAAGAGCGGTCCATATTTCGAACATTACGAATTCTCATAGAGATGACGGCACAGAAGGGGCTGTTTACGGATATCCAGTCAACACTGGTCTTGGTAAGAGAACGGAAGGCTTCCTCAACACCGACGCAAGCCACTGCATCAGCAGTAGAGTCAGCTGAAGTTCGGGGTCAATAGCACCCAAGTATTGAAAGTCTCGCGAACTCAGCTGTTGTGAACCTATGGAGTACCTAGAGTGCACGTGAGAGCAGGCTGCTGGCCTATTTGAATGTAAGAATAAGAGAACAAAGCCTGGGTGGCGGAAGTAAGGCGGTAGACAAGAGCGAGAGCAATGACACGTAGTTGGTCGCTTCCATGGACGAATGACTGACGTGTCTGCGGTTGGAATCTACAGAAGAGCGATTACTGAAGGGGACGGATAGGAAGGTAAAATACAGCGATGAAGGGAGATGGGGAGCTTCAGAAACTAACTATTTAGTTCGAAGGTTACCTATCTATTTATTCCCAGTTGTAAACAAAATACCTGTTATTACGCAAAAACTATTGTGAAGATATGTGAAACAGGAAGACCGACCATGAACTCCGAATAAATAAGGTGATACAATCCGGAAAGTCGGAATCTGATTATCAACTTGTTAAAAGCTGGTGGGTGGAAAACTTTGCCAGTCCAGTGAAGTCCGTTGTCATTGTGCCTAAATTCAAGAGTCGAGTGCAAACCGCATGTGCCAGGCATGAAGAAAACAACACTGGAAATTGGGAGCAAGAAGACATGAAAATCTACCGAAAAACATTGGTCGAGAAAAAAGGGTGAATCCAAAAGTTGTGGCTGGAATATCAAAAGAGCCTGCCTACCTGTTTGTTGAATAATGCGGACCGTGCCAGGTTGCGTGTTTACGAACACTTCACTCAATCCAGTTCGGTTAGCACAGTTGACTGCGGTCTGCGATGCAATCGGAACGGCGTAGAACTGATTAGGTAGATTTGACGATGAAACACCCTGAGAAGACTGTAAGGATTCCCGGTTGGGATGAGTGCGACACACAATACACGGCGATATGTTGTTTACAGTGGCTGTCAAGGGGTGTGCAACAGCATTCACTTGACGAGGGGCTTTTTAAGGATAGGAAAAGCGGACGGAAAGAATGCTGAGGTAGGGAAATGATGGCGGCGTATGCAAACGACGATCAAAAGTAATGCTGTACCCAGATGAGGAACATCATCGTGAAAGACTATAGTGTCATGGGTAAGTGGAAGGATGGGTGTGCACCGTACGGGGTAGCAGTATACCAGCGACAGCTTCCTTTGGTAAGTTGTAATTACGAAAACAACGTAACTACAGTCACGACTGCGATTAACTTCCGTCGCGGAGATAACCACTTTATAGACTGAAATTCACAGAAATTTACCAGCTGCAAAAACGCGCCGATGGATACGTGGTATGTGGGTTACAGGCTGGAACTGCTAATCAAAGAGTCACGTGTCCGATCCCTCTAGACCCATTTGATGAGTCTCAATAAAGAGGAAAGCGCTCATATGGCTAAGGTTTTCGGCGCGCGACCACATCTTTAGATCAATTTCTAATTCATGCTGCCTTCCATGCTGGTAATCGGAACATCTGCATGTGAAAGCGACGATTAACAAAAACGAAGTGTTCCTTAGTCATATTCATGAAGTTCAGCCGCCACTCTGGGTGATAAAAACAAACATTTGGAAGAACAAGCTCTAGAAGGAATACTGCTGTTAACAATTATGTACAGATCATATTATCATCGTCTGTATTGATCCAATATTGAAGACTATTTCGCAACCATTCGCAATAACATTTCCTGAAAGTTGCCAATTTTCTTTGCGCCTACAATGTCCCAGGACGTTAATACTGACCGATGAACTAGTCCTTTGGTATGCACTTTGCACCCACAAAGTGTAAGGTCATGCTCGTGGACATACAGCCACTGAACACGCCACTTAGAATCCAGGGAGAGGCACTGGAAGTCGTGGAGCGTTTTAGGTACCTTGGAAGTTGTACTAGTTCTGATTGTAGTGTGACAGATGAGGTCAATGCACGAATCTGCAAGGCTTGGGTCGCGTTTGCTAATTTTAAGCACCTATGGCATCAAGCCGGTATATACCTGAATCTCAAGGGACGTGTGTAGTAAGCTAGCACTAAGTCTCTTCCCTGTCCACCTTTATTCTTTCCTTCATAATAAGGCTTTCAAATAAATCATGGTTGTACGGCAGCGAAGCATCAGGGTTGAACACTGATGTCATGCTGCCGACGATGACGAATGCCGTCCTAGGACGTTCGAAACACATGTCAAACTCACTGATGAGGTTCCTCTGTGATGCCATGCATTGCACACAATACGATTAAGTGCACTTTTACAAGCGCTTTCGACGCCGGTCCAAAGACCCTTATGACTTGAAGGAATCAAAGGTGGTTCATCCAAATAATGAAAAGCCTAAGAGTGACCACATCAAAAAACGCTGGGTAAACAAATGGAACCGAAGAGACTGAACCATATCGTGATGACTCACTGCGCTATAATGAGGGGTCTCATTTTGATATCCACAGGGTTCCTCATACCAGGTTGTTCATTGGATAGCGGTCCGACGAGCAGTTTCCTGAACCTCTGTTTAGGGGTTTGGAACTGCGGCAAAATGCTCACAGCTACCCGCAGCCTTGCGACAGGTTTGAGCCAGCGGCCTCAGTTGAGAACTCTAATCGCCACTCCAGTCTAGGTGCAGGCACCCTAACAGTATCCCAGTTCGGGTATAGCCATAAGCTTCACGATGAGGAATACTCATTTGCCACATCAGCCACCACCCAATTAGCCTAACTTGCTGCATATAGCAGGAAGGTAACCAGACTACTCCTGACGCCTCCTTAAAATTTCACGTATTCGTTCTCCCGTACACCACCCCATTGTGAACATTGTCTCTGTAAGTCTCAGCACTAGGATTGACACCTCTGTTCGCTCTGTATCAACCTCAGCGGCAACTTCTGCGAGCCCGTCTTCAGTACTAGCCCTAAACACATCGAAGTCGAATTTCAAACACCTAAAGCCGGTCTAAGTAGTTGCCTTTTACTTTCCGATCCTTAATCAAGCAGGGTAATAGGTTGCGCTTACTCACCATGGATTCCCTCCATATTGATGTACGTTGTCAGTGAGAGACAGAAGAAGACAGTACGAGCACCGTAATTGCATTGATTATCAGTCGGTCTCCTCCCGCTTCGTCACAGAACCGTTGTCTTAGGGCGGTAAGCACAGCTTTAACCCGTGAGTACCAAGCCGGATTTTGACCGCGTAGGTGCTGCATCGACCATATTTACAAGCATCTCCATGTGATCGATAATGTCGGTGTTCCTAGACTCCAATGATGCGTTCGATTTTGTAGGTCAGTGCCTCTAAAAACGCTTGCTCCAAAAGTTTTTGGCGATAATCCGGTGCATACATTCACAAACTTCCAGGCGTGAGTGTATGGGGATCTCCCTAAAGGTTTCCCTACAAGAGGTGATGTCCAGCAAGGATATCCACTCTCTCCACTTCGTCATCGATTAAATACTGAGGTGAAAACTGGAGGGTGTTCAGAACAGCGGTGTTCAAATCGTTGTTTAATATACGTCCCCACTGCTAATCAGATGTCCTCACCGGACCCGAGCAACTCTACGGAGACATCGGTGGCCAAATACAAAATTAGGCGTGTTCATACCATGCCTGCAAACCATGGAGTAGTGCGGACCGCACCACTGCTGCGTACATTCTGCTCCGGACAGAAAAACGACGTCACGCCGGTGCCATAAATATCGAAGGTTGGCGAAAGTTGATATGGCCTTTTCGATTCTAGAAGTCTCCATCCGGTCCGTCAGGACCTATACAACTATCCAGGCGGTTGAATACATCCATCGCGCCAACTAGCTGTTGTGCAAGGATGAGGGTTGGGTTTGGTCCCATTCAGTTGCACTTTACACTTTGCAGATGTGAACCGCATGACAAATCTTGCAACACAACTATCTAGCTTATTCATAATGCTTCGTATCTCCAGAGGTGTGAAGCAAGACGAGCAATGTCGTCTACTAACCCACTGTCTGGCAACGAACACCCAAGAAGCACATCGACAACCAATTTGACGGGAAGTACTGAGACAGGGCAGCCTTGGGTTGCACTAGTGGATACGGTAAGCTCAGGCAAAAATTTGTCAGCGGTAGCAAGCATAAAGAGCGTTTATAAGGGACAAGAATTTCTCCGGGACGGCTTTCATCGTCAGACACCGCAATCGTTTCTGTGAATCGACAGGGTCAACAGAAAATTTCTGAGCAAGAGGAAACGACGTTCGAAGGGGTGGCGTCGTTCGTGCACTTGTCTCGGGAAGATGTGGTTAATACAGCCTCGGTTAGGTCGAAATTTGAGTGCAGACCTTACGAATTTTTCCTCCCCGCTAACTAACCAATATGCACTAGACAATTGCAGAGAACATCACGTTCTCTAAGGCTATCACACTGGCTTTCGCATACTGTTAGTGCGTCATTCTACTGGTGTTCTGTCTTTTTTTCGAAGGCTTTGTAGTAGGACCACCAGATGGCTCAGGGGCGAGATGGCTCAAGTGGTTAGAGCGCGAATTTACTGACCGCAAGGTCCGTGGTTCGAACCCGACCTCTGCCTCTCGACTTCCCCTGTCCAGGCTTGGGCAACCTGACAGTATCCAAGCCCTCGTGCTTCCCTCGGGTGGCATGGCAGCTAGGCACCGGAAGGGTGAACGATTTATTTTTATTTTTTTATTTACCAGAATCCGCATCAAGGCTCCAGTACCTCTGGAAAGTCGAAATATTCAGTGCCTATCTACGTTGAAGAAATGTAGCTTTCATTGAATCCAAATATCCACTGGAGCCACTCAGCCATCCGCGCTGGATTGCTGGTGACAGTGTTTTATTCAGGTTCACTGGATCTATCCAGGGCTTGGTGAATTGTTCTTCGAAGTATTCAGCTCACCGTTCAAGACGACAAATCGGCGAATGAACTGACGTTCCATCTTATTTGCAAACCGTTTTGCTGCTACATACTTTCCTACGACTAATTGTTTGAATCGGCGGAAACAGGTGATAGTCGTTTTTAAACAGAGAACCCCCTTCGTTTACTAGGCTTTCGTAATGCATCAACACTCTGTCATTCCGCAAAATCCCGTGTTTGACGTATCTGCGGGCATCATGAGGGTAGGTATTCGCCGGTATGTTTTTTTCTGGTATCAATATTTTGTGTTTATTTGACCAAGCCTTACGACTTAGGAAAAGTCCTAAAACATGAGAGCAGAGCTCCATCTAGCCTTTTCCGTTCGCCTCCTAGATGATTATTATCCGCGCGTCCGTGCATTTTCATTGGCTTTCCAACCATATCTGCTCGATATTTTTGGGGTAAAAAATTCCGTTGTAGATGATGAACTGAATGACCCCGCGTCGGCCTGTCTGGTCCTGAGAGATAGCGATCTGATAAACAAGCAGGCACACAGGAACGAACGGAATAAAGCTGAAGCTATCCACCAGGAACCGGTGGACATATGATCCAGTATAGTCTATAACTTGTCTGAGGACGATGGCTCTATAGTGATTTTGTTCAATGTCCGTACGGGCCAGCAACAGACAACATTCAGCGCGAAACTGAAGTCGCTTCCCATTATCTGTGTGATGAGTGTCGATACCGAATTCACCAGGCAACAGTGCTTCGTTTGCCAAACTTGAGCGTTCATCTCACCATAAAGGAGGACAACCTTCTTCTTTCTTGCCGATCAAAAAATCATGAAAGATTTCAATAAAGCGCCCCTCCTCAGTTTCAGAACTGGTCTGTCTGGCTTATGCTGAAAGGAGAAACAGATACCGTCCATCACATCAGGTTGTGTAGATCTTAACTGAGCCAGATGGCATGACGAAAAGATTATCTATTGGAATCCAATCCCATAAAGCGCTTTGGGCCAATCTCACACCCTAGAAACCACGAACCATTTCCTTAGGATTATCAGACAACTGAAGAGTGAAATGTGAGACAGCTAGGCTCGTCATAAGCTGTTTGAGGTGCATGAACGAAATGGGGCCCTGTTAACGTGCTTCAGAAAGAGTACTAATCGAGAGAAAGGGAAGGGTAAGTTTCAACAGGAAATACTTGTCGTCCATTTGGATCCGCCGGTGGTCATGATTAACCCGTCAACGCAGTTCTTAGGGCCAATCTTCGACAGCCACGACCAGTTTCACCCTTCATCCGGTAGGCGCAGTCCCCGTCAACTTTATGTTCTACTTGAAGAATACCACAAACGAGAGATTCAGCTAAGTTACAGATGAATCACCCGTGAAAACCAAATTGGTATGCAACTGAAAGTATTTGCCGAGTGTATGGAACGAAGCTTCGGTCACCGTAGCTCGGGAGCTCGCTGTAGCACGCAAGCTCAACTACTACTTCAAGATGGCGGCTTTTGGTCAGCAGAGTCGTCAAAGCGTAGGAAGGATACGTAACGAAGTAAACGACTTCGACGACATTCTCTGCTTCAATATTTTTATTTTCAGGGACCTCGTTCGTTCAGGAGAAATGTGTTAGAATAAAAAAAATCAGAATGCCAACTGAAGTGATGATAGCATGTACTGCTACTGGACTGAAGTTACTGCTCTTTGCGGTTGGGAAGACCAATCGGCCGGGATGCAGTAAGAACCTCGAAGTGGACGCGCAAGACGATGCGACCGAAATGTATAGATGAATAAAGAAGAATTTGAAGTTTAGCTCCACAACGCCATCACCAAAAAACGGTTATTCTTATTGATAACTGCGACGATTATTCACAATGGTTTTTTATCTTCTTGCTGAGCCTGGCAGTTGGCGAACAGAACAAGACCCATGTTATCAACAACCAGTAGACACACCCGAGCTACCGCTTTTTCGACACACCGCCAACACTGAATTAAGGAAGCTCGAATCACTGATCTTGCCCGGTTATACCAGTTGCATTGGAAGCGCAGAGAACCAACACCGTTCAAATGGACCGGAAAGTGGACATGCGTCGACACCAGACGATAGCTAAACCGAATACATTCGGCGGTTCTCACCAGTTCATTCGGAAAATACTTGTAATAAACAGCACACGACGAAAGTTCCGCCAATTGAGGGAGTAAAAAACGGGGGCATAACATGAGACTCAATTTTCGTTCCGCTGTGATTCGTATCCTGTTCTACTTCGAGTAAACGACTAAGACCTAACCTATTGGTTCCAGAGTGCGCTTTCATGGAAAACGCGGTTTAAGCCGGCGTTGAGCGGGCGCGATCCTAAGGGGTAGCACTGTGCTCAAAAATAAGTTGTGATAGCCACTAGTTATACGAAATATCCTACGTGTCACTCACAAACTTTTAATGTGGACATCGTAGATGACCTCTGTTGGGCATTAGGGGGAGGTTCCCGTGTTTGGCGCTTCAGTCCGACAGATCGTTTGCTTCGAGGCTGGAAAAAAGATAATGTCACATGAAACAACGACAGAGGTTCGCCCGTCTCAGAAGAGTACGGAATGGTTAAGAGTTTCATGTTCAACACCTCCGTGGAAAAATCTTAATATAAAAGATATACGGGTACTATGCAAGAAGCTCGTCAAGTTTCTCTGAAATTCACTTTACTCAAGGCCAAACAATGGCAGGTTAAATTTCGACTCCCTATTGAACCAAGTATGCAGATGCATCGATGACCGCCCAAGTTAACCATGTTGTATTCACACCTTAACTACTAGACTAGATGACTAGTCACTGCAGATTTCTCTCAGATCTCTCAGGATGACCCGGTTCTCGTAGTATCCCAGAAATCAACTAAAGGCGCGCGTCAGCTTTGAACACACAAACGAGTGTTGGCTGATTAGTAGATCTAAATGAATAAAGCACGGTAGACCCAAACTTGTGCCAAGGGGCATAACAAGTCAGAGAATAAATTACTCCAGAAGAGATCACAAGAGTTCACGTCAGTTATGTTGATAAGCACAACGAGGAAGTACCAATGCTAAATTTGTTTTCCTATAACTAACACATCAGAACCGTCCAAATAACACACTTAAGAGCCCTAGACCACGGTTTTCTGAACAAACATTTGGCTTCATCCTAACCAACTATACTTGTATTTCAAGCCGTACTTATTAGAAACAAGAAGCATAAAACCAGAAAGACAGAAGCGGCCTAAAATCATTCAAAACTTCACTCACAAGGACTGAATTCAGAAAGATTTCATTGGCAGGTGACTGAGGAAACTGGATACCCTTCTGACGCAAAGTAGTGTAGATCTTTTCCATGTCCCGTTTACCAGGAACATCCCAATTAAGCTCGACCCAGCTCTGTTGTAATGTAAGTGAATTTTTGCACATCATAATTACCTTCAACATATACAGAACTTGGTTCTGCAGCTGCTGTGATGGCTCATTTTTAGGTGAGAGCAACTTTAAGAAGTCGTGTAAGAACTCCTTGTTTGCGACTTGACTGTGAAATCGTCGACCACAATTTTGTATGCATGCATCCAACAACAGCAGTGTGTACCACACAGAAGTGTGGTCCCGTCCAGCGGAGGAAGAAAGACGTTTTCGAATCGCCCGGATGGCTTCCTTGGGACTAGTAAGCAGAATTTAGGTACTCCAGAAATAAAGCTACCCTTCATCAGTTTCATTTATGGTGTCACAAATCTCTAAGATGAGAGACCAGTCCTCCGCAGATTGCCCACTATCCGTGGCACGTTCTACGACAGTGAGGTTTGGGTAAGTACAAACCAACCTGTAAGTATACCGACCGGCGTTGAGAATGGATGTGGGTTGAATAAATTGTGCATTAAGAGGTCGGTTGAACAGACCCCAGGTCACTGTAGACCATTGAGAAACTCACGCCTCAAGTCACGAACCGACACGCGTCAGTGAAAGACGGACGATCAATTTGCGTCGAAAAATGACAGCTTTAATGATCGATTTCTTTAGTATCGGAAAGCTCTTTGGTAGTGTGCGGAAAATGGGGAGTCCAATCTGGGACAAGTTCAGTGAAGGACTAGAAACAAAAAAGGAAGCAGATATTACATGAAGTGACTAGGAAAAGTGGCAGACAATTGAGAGTGGAGTTGCTACACGGAGGAAGGCGTCGGCGAAAGCGATGAAAAGCATCAAATATCGTGAGTAGTTTATCCTATTTACGATGATATCACCAAAGCAGTGAAACGGGCTAAATTAAACCGGGTAGCAACTAATAACTAAAGGCACATTAACTCCAACTGCCGCGGTTTCTCTCACGGATGACTGACAACATGGGAAGGAATCACTACAGATGATGGCTTGTCCACTGGTGTATAGACAAGATTGGTGAAGAACCTATAAATTATGGCTCGCTCGCTGAGCCTCACCATCGTTTGAATAAGTTGGACATCCGCGTACCGAGCATAGTAGCTTTAATAAGATTACAACTGCTCCCGTATTGAGGCCAATGCTGTTAGCGTCCCTAATTAGCAGCATACCGCTTTATACAACACCATCCAGGATACGGTAGCCATTGAAACGAGGGCGTCCTCCAATCAGTTTTCACGGCACGTTGTCAAATGCATCTGGCCCACTTACCCACTGAGAAGTTTACGAAATCCAAGAGCACACATTCACGAGGGATGCTCTCCCTAATGAAGCCAGCCGATTCGAAGTCGGATGGTATTCTGCAGAGCCGTACGCAATGCTCCGGCACAAATCAACTGTCCCCTCACAAATAGGCGGAGTCAGTTTGTGGGCCTTGGCGAGCCAGTGAGCTATAATATAGGTACGATTAAAACAACTCGAGTGCCATCGGCTGAGTGACCGCATCATCTGCCCTGGTGCCACTGGTCACTAATGCGTCTCGCCGCTGGATTCCCATCCAGGAAGATGACGGTTGCCAGTAAGTTGTAACCAACAACAGATCCGCGGGTCATACATACGACATGGCAAAAAGGACCCTGGTCTAACGTACAGTGACCAGACTTCACAACCAAAGATTAACAATGGATTGGCCAACAGAGAGGAATCCGGCGAACAAAGCCTCCTGGGCCGGCAAGATAACTGTTTGGAAATACAAAGAGGCTTGTTTCTCAAAAGATATACTGCTCTGATAGTCATCTGGTATCGACTAACAACCTTACGGTTAAGCTTTCCAGACATTAGCCACAGTCACCTTCCTGCCTGTGTTTAGGTTTCTACTATACTAAACCGTGTAAATCTTAGTTCTCAATGTATGTTTTGGGACGACTAGACTTTAATAACGTCTTGAACAGCTCCTGCGATTGCTGACATAAGGTCCGCAAGGGACAGGCCATGACATGGCAGTAGGATACAGAAGCGGCTAGTCAAACTAAGTACTGTGGGATCTTCGCAACTTTCTGGCAGGGGCCCAGGTGATTCTGCTTGCATGTGGTCGGAGACTCTGTAGGATACGGGACGCAACTGATCCCAGTGGCGCGCCTGTTGCATTTTCTAGCCGAAATGTGCAGGTAAAATCTGTCGGTCGTTGTTGTGGGCTTATATCGGGTTGGGTTTGCAAGGGGTTCGCTGGGTCACTCCCGATGATGGCGTCTTAATTTAACACGATGCTCAGATTTGCTTATTTCAATGGTGTCCAGAGATATAGATACATAATTCTTGATAACTTTCCTTGAGGTCGCAAGGCTTTTTCGCTCTACGTTTCTATCCTTTCCCTTTAGTGATGTCCTTTAGGGAGGCTACCTGCCTTCTTGACATTTAAGTGTCAATATGAATTAATTTGGTATTGTCAGCGATGATAGCCACCCTACTGCCGACGAACGACGACCAGACACCCAGTTCGGGTGACTTAGTTTGGTTCAGTGTCGAGTCACCTGGACGACAAGGTGGAATTTGTCGGTACCGGACCTTAATGGTGACCGTAGACTGTAGCGCCCTCCAGCGCAAGGCGCTAGCCAGAGCGAGTTTAGCCACCCTATAAACAGCAATACTAATAATAGTTAAGCTGAAGCACCCTTCCGGCGATTAGCTGACATGCCACCCGAAGAAATTATGATGGCTGAGATGGCCACCCAAGCTCAGACAGGAGCAATCGATATGCCGGGTTAGGTTCGAACCGCGTACCTTCCGATCAGCAGGTTCGAGCCCTAACCACTGAGCCATGTCGAGCCGAGAATACTAGGATTTGCTAGCTGTCATAAGTTTGCGGATCGACGGGCAGAACTGGTAGAAAATGAAACCGCAGGAGGTGGAAGTCGGGTGGACAATGAAGGTAGCTTTCAAATATTCTGTCTAATCAAATCCATCACCTAGAGGCGTCTAGTACCAATGAAACGATTTGAAGTAGGTATGTCACTCCAGAATTCAGCGACATGCTAACAGGTGAGCAGAGCATTCCAAGGTTCGGTCCAACTAGTGTAACGGCGGATACTACTGATGAGGCATGCGAGTAGTCTGTGGTTTTCTCGAAGCTCCGCCCCGCGTCTAATGGAAGGTGAAGTCTATTACGGAACTTGTGGAACCGTTTTGCAGTGTTCGCTTACAATCGCGTGATAGTCAATGAATATCCATGAAAGTTCAAGAAGACGCTTGAGAATGTTCAGTTTTTAAAAACTATGTGCACATGAGACGTTTACTTTCCTGTCTAATAGTGTGTCACTGCTTAGTTGGTGTTTGCTAATAAATGACTTCGCGGCGAGGGGCTTTTATCCTTACGCTAGCAGCATGCGCCTGCCCCAACTCCGCAACATGCTGAACTCACCTAGTGTGTCCACTGATTCACCCAATATATACAATGTCATAAAAGATATTCCCATTTGAAGAGCAACAAACCGCCAACTAAAAAGGAAACCCCCTCGGAGTTCTTCAATACCAGAGGAAACCTACTGTAACAAATCGCTGGTCACCATCGACAGCAATACACCAGTAACAAAAAAAACCCTGGCACCAACCTGTCACAAGACCATGAGGGGAAGTACCTAGTAAAAAGTGGAAACAAGCAGAAGGGTAGGGATTTATTACAAACACTATTATGTCCCTGAGAAAAACGAGCAAGCACAAGGCACCCACCGCTGGGAGTACTAACTAGATAAGTGCATCTGGGTATCATACCAAAGTAAAACGCCATCGGTGGAATTGACTCAATGTCCGTCGCGACCCCCATTTGACAGGAGTTTACCTTACAAAGACAGCTAAACTTCAGCTAGGCAGTTGGACTAGGAAGTGACAGCATGCTCGCCACCAGGACCAGTTACGTGATATATCCTGTAGGTTTTCTAACCACATGCAGTGAGGGTAACGTGGACCGCAACAACTGCTTTCATTTCACGTTCACAAGTCATGGCCTGTTACCGCGGCCTTTCAACAACATGAGTCCGGAGCTTGGGAGATGGTAGCTAGACATGCGTGGAACACTTCCCAACTGCCTTACCCTGATGATTTCATGTGGTGACTGACGCATCACCACTCCTGTCTAGGACTGGGCAACCCGGCAGTATCGGGTTGCATGACAGCTATGAAACGAAATGGTGTTACTGTTGAACAGTTTATTTGACTCTATGTACTGCGAGGGCACCGATGATCCAACGTTTGAATACGTATCGGACTGGAGGGGCCAAGGTCCATAACCATAAAATAAGACCGCATGGGCGGTCACCTAGCCTCTTTGAAAGTCGAATCTGGCGTCGTGAGGCGAATTCGCAAGTGGTGATCGCACCTTGATAATGCACGCATTAATTTCTTGTCGCGGAGAGGTCACGGTTCATGTAACTGGCTACGCAAATAAACATACAACAAACTTAAGTTACTCGCCCTGAATCTTCAGAGGTACACGAGGAAATCTAAAATCCTAAAGCAATACTGCAGACTTTTCAGGTGCAGAAAGTATGTCAACACTAATGATCGTGTCCGAAATTCCACCTAGAACAAGCAGTACTGACCGACGGCCGTCTAATAACGGTTCAATTTCAATTCAATTTATTAGCTATAAACCAGATGGAATCAACATACCAGGGATACACCGACTGTCCTGTGCTCCTATCGGTGGGGATAAGAACGTTTTCCTTTTAGACAATCGCTAGACAAACGCTAGCTGTCCTTAGTTTAAGTGTCTTCCTTTGGTCTTCTCGGTATGGTTGCATCTTATGGAACAGAGATCCAGCCAGCGTAGGCTTCGGATCATTGGTGAACACTAGCTCGACTACCACGTTAAAGTGTCGGGTGCCAAACAACAAGACAATGTCGTCCACATCATCCAAGCCTACTTGTTTTCCTCTAGATGTACTATAGATACCATGAGCCACCATCCCTTGAATTGTGTTCGATGAAAATATGAGCCGGATGGGAGAGAAGCCAGTCCTGCCGAACCCTACCAGTAAAGAAAATTCTAGACAGTTGGATAAATACTATCATACGCAAACAAATTTGGCTTCGACAGGGGACTCAAGTGAATCCAGCTGAAATTATCATTTATGATGATGCGCTTTAACTGAATGTGCCGTACCAGGCAGCCTCATGTTACAGTTGGTACGATATTCGAGATGTCGCAATAAGTTGTCAAAAGGTAACGCACTACTCATCAGGTTGCTGGAAACTTCTCGACAGCTCGCGACCGGTTTCACTCTTCTTGGGGTTCATCAGGTAGGCGCAGCATCCGAGTTTCCCTCAATCTTATGTTCTACTTAGACCCAAATCGGACAGAACTTTACAAGCACTCTCATACGCACTCGAATTTGGTTCTGACAGCAGACTCAACTGAATCCACCCGAGTATCTCGTTTATGATGATCCACTTCAGCTGGGTTCAGTTGAGCCTGTCACAACTAAATTCGTGTGCGTATGAGGGTATTTGTCGAAGTAAGTCTAACTCCAGTTCAGGTACAACATAAGTTTGATGGAAACCGGGTGCGCCCCAATGGCAAAAACGGTCGTGGGCCGTCGAAGACATTTCGGAAACCATGAGTCGTGTGTTACGCTCCAGACAGTTCCCTTTAAACTCTCACACGACCAGAAGCATAGGAGTTGAGAGAACGAAGTATACTTACAGACTTCAGGGACATTCATTGGCCAAGTATACGGAAAAAAACTAACCTGTCTGCGGAGTCAAAAGCTTCTTTGAAGCCGAGGAAGACCGCAGCTGTTGGCCGACATTATGTACGGCACTGCTCAGGCATTTGATGTAAGGCGATATTATCAATAAAAAGCCCACCTTCACAAGGTGGGGAGTAGGCTTCGCCGTATTATTGAAACCAGCAGGCGCATTATGACAGGTGTCAGGCTAAATTTTTGTAGTCGGAATAGCAATTTGCTACCCCTTTTTCGAAAGAAGGCATGACGAGTGATTGGTCCCAATCTTCTGAAACATGTTCCTGTCCTAAAAGGAGTTCTATCTAGTTAAGACAGGACACAAAGACGCTCCACCTTCCTTAAGTAGCGGTAGTGGAAGCCCGGTGGCGTTTTAAGACAGAAAGGCATATTAGTACTTCAGCTACGGAGATAGGGTCTAAATCTGCAGGCCACCGCTCGAGATGAGTGGGTTGAATGAAGAGGTATACAAGCCGACGGCCAAATGCACTTGTGGTCTACACTCTGAATTCTAATATATAATAAATTCCAATACTATCCTTGATTAGCTCACTAACAGTCAGTACTTGTCTAACGTATTTGCCTCTATATGGACGAAACAGATCGTCCCACCGAAATGGAGTGAGTCGATGGTGGTGCTCATTTTCAAAACGAGTGCTCGCAGCGAGTGTGGCGATTACAGGGGAATTAGTTTGATCCGTGCTCTAACCAGATTCTTTGCATTACATATGCTATTGCATTGTCCGAAGGCGCGTGAAGACGACCAGAAAACAGCAAGCAGGATTCCATCCAGGGAAAGGCTATGTGGACATTTTCACACTTCATCAGTGGTGTTGTAACGGTATGCGTATAGGCGCCATACATTGTTGGTGCTTCAATTTAAGTGACTTTGATTCTGCCGACCAGTTAGACCTTTTTACCATGCCATGATAAGTTAACGAACATCATGCGCCGTTTATATTTGCATACATGTGGGCACATGAGTGTACGGGAAATTCCCCAAAACCTATACTACAAGCAGTGGTGTCCGACAAGGGTGTCCACTCTCCATTTCCGTTTAATTTCGTCAGCGATGAGGTAATGAGAAGAGCACTGGAGAGTCTTTAAAATCCAGGTGCTCACGTCCCTACAAGCGATAGCCACCCTGGAGTATGCAAATGACATTGCTCTCATTTTTGAAGGGCAGGAAGCGTACGAAATATTAGAACCGGTCAAGGTCATCCAGTCCTTCGGTATCTGCCTCGCACGCACAAAGTATTAAGTCATGTTGAGGGAACTACAGTTTTTGAACATGCCTCTAAGAATTCTTCTGTGAGCAGTTGATCGAATCAGCTGAAATGGGGCGCGGATGTTGCCTGCAGCGAAAGCCTTCTCTATCTCCTGGGCCTCTACAATCCACCAGCATTCTCTGTCACTCTTCAAGCTCTTGATTATCCGGCGCGTGAGGGGTCTGCGTGCGCTAGTCGCTAGTCACTGGTATGGCTTTTCTGACAACAATAAGATCTGAAAATTGAGAGCATGGCTTCTTTGACTCCTCTCCATTGACCCTCTAACCAATCTCCTTCACCAGCACGACTGTGCGTTTCCAGTAGCTTTCCAGCCAGATCAGCTCGATATTGCTAAGGTAATGAAACTCAACTAAGTTGGTAGATGGAATTTCTCGGCTTCGACACGTGTACTGTTGATGGGAAGCGGAGTGATAACCCAGCCCACATAACGGCATGATCAGAGTCAGGTTGTGTACTTGAGAAGGAATGACAATCAGTAAGCAATAACCAAATGATCCAAATGAGTCCATGACTGGTTTGCGGTTGGTGGCCTGCAAGTAACTCGACGTCAGCGTTTGTGTTGAAGGTCCGTACTGGCCAGGAATAGACAATATTTAGCTCACAACTGAAGAAGTCACGCCCCATTATCCGTACGCTGAGCATCGACTCCAAATCTACCACCTAACGGTGCTTCTTCCGGGTTTTGTCGTCCAGTTCGGGCATCCATACAACCCACCAATTTTACCACATCCGTTTTTCTTACTGGCCGAAGCAGTCGTGACAGATCTTGGTAAAACCCGTCCTCCTCAGGCTCAGAACTGCAGTCTGTCGGGGCATATGCCAACACGACAAATAAACACTGTTGATCGCATCAAGCTGTACTGAACTTAATTGAACCAAACAACCGTATAGCGCAAAGACGACTTTACTGGCATCCAGTCCAGTAATGCGCTTTTAGCTTTTGGGCTGAGTGCAACTCCAACACCGCAGATACGAGCTATTGAGTCAGGATCACCAGATACACGAAGAGTGGAATGCCTAGCACCTGAGCTCACCCTAAGCGGTTTGAGGTGCACGACCGAAGTGGGGTCTTGTATGTGTGCTTCGGAGACGCAACATACATCTACAGAGGGACAGCTAGATTTCAGCAGGAGACGCCCGTTGCCCAACTTGAGAGTACGGACACTAAAGGCTGCAACGTGGATCAGATATTCAGGGTTTAGTAAGGGATATTTTGGTTTATTTTGCTGGGCGATAGTGTGGACACGGAACGATGTCTAGGGAACTGGCATATGGGTTGACCACCGTTCATCAACCGATAGCTGAGAAGAGAAAGTGGGTGAGGGCCGGTGAGTGAAGAACTGCAAGGGCAAATGATGTGTCCTGGTTAACCAAGCCGAAGAAGGGGGTTGGTCGAGATACTTCACCTTGGGTCCTTGACTCAAAAGTCTGACCCGCAAGGCAGTGGGAGGATGTAGATTTTTGTTCTGGGACCCTTCTCCTAGCATCTAAGTCAAAAGCCTGAACAGCGAGACAGAGGTTATTGGGGTTTTCTCGAGGGACCCTTCTTGGGACCAGTGACTCAACAGCCTGATCCACTTGATTGCAGGGGGCTGACCTGACCCAAGGGCGCTCCTAATACGACTGCGCACAGCAGGTGCCTTTTGAACAGCACCCGACTCTGGTTTCGAAAGTACATTGACCGTATTGAATAATGCGCCGGTACTCACGGTTAATCGTTCGGCATAGCAAGAGTCAGCTGGCAGCAGTGCGTACACAACGAAGTGGTGCGTAAGGGAGCATTTGGTAACCAATCAAAAACGTTAGAGTAACATATTAAACTTGCCAGCTTGAAGTGGTTAAGGCATGTACTACGTGCGCCCAACCACCGTCTGTCCAAAAGGGTGCTGTTTTCCGTTCCAATCAATGGTTGGCGAAAGGTTGACAAGGGACAGGCCATGATAAGGCAGTGTGAAATAAAGGCGACTAGTCAAACTAAGTGCTGTTGGATCTTCGCACCCTTCGGGATGGGGCCCACATGGTTCTGCTTACACGCTGTTGGAAACCCTGTAGGACATGGAACGCAACCGGCGGGTGGGGTTTGCAAACGACGATGGGTCAACTCAGCTGACGGTACCTTAATTTGACATGATGTTCAGATGTGTTTATTTTATTGCTGTCCAAAAATGTAGACGCCTTATTCTTGATCGGCTTCCTTGGGGCCCTAAGGCTTCTTCAGTCTACATCTCTATCTTTTCCCACTCCTTTCTATTCTTTACTAACGTTTTATCCCCTAGTTCTTGCACGCTGGTTAAACGCCAGTATGTGTTGCTGATGTATTGGTGTGAATGTTGCTGATGATGACGTCGCAAGAATGGGAGGATTCAATCACTCACAATTAGGGTTTCTGTGAAGAGAGCTCAAGACTGCCCAGTGGTTGGGGAACGAACTTACTGGCCAGAAAGTCCCTGATTTGGACCCAAACCGGGCTTCTTGGCTGCTCCTGTCCGGCAATATCTCAGGCCTCGTGCTTCCTTCGGGTAGCATGGCTGCTAGACACCAAAAATGTGTTACAGCTGGACGACTATTGGTTTACTGTTATTTAGACTGTCAACCTATACCTCGATTTGCTGATGATTAGCGCGTAAGGATAGGAACACGAAGTCTACCTCACATTCTTGTTCGAGCGTCTGGATCACCATCAAGTGACTATCAAACAGGGTAAAATCAAATTCGGACATCAAACGAACAGTGAGGTTGGGATTTCACTCAATACAGCGTAGAGAGCTCATTTCAGCCACAACATTCCATCTTCTCGACACCATAACACCGTTGAGTGCTACCTTAGCTGTCTCCGATGGAGCTGTTTTAGAGCCATGGTCCGTAGACGTTCGGAGACCTCTTTTCTTCTTTTCCAGACCAGAAATGCGTTACAGCACATTCGGACGTAGACTCTTAGTGGTCTATTCTGCCACCCGGCATTTCGGGCATGTTTTGGGGGATCAACCAACTGTGATCTCCCCTGGTCACAAGCTCCTGAAATTCGCATTTCGAAACCGTTCAGAAAGCTACTCTCCTAAAAAACTTCGACACCTTGACTTTGTGGCATGATTCTCTGTGCAGGTTTGACTTATTGTGGGCAAGGATAAAACAGTGACCGATACCCTTTCAACAGTGCCAGATATTGTTTCGAATAGGAGTGATCCTGGTTCCATGGTCGCGACCCAGAGTAAAAAAGCAGTTTTTCTCTGCATATGGTGACTCTTCACTTCGCATAGACGACTAAACATTGCTCCATTCTAGTGATGTCCCCGCTGGACATCCTGGTCCCGTAGTGCCAGCTCCCTTCGGGTGATAAGTGTGAAGGTACCCCCAATATTGCCCAACCAGGCATTCCAGTCACAGCCAGATTAACCTAAGCTCAGTATGTTCTTCCGATATATATATCTCTTTCTGTCCCTCTGCCATCTCAGAAAGGTCACATGGTGTATCACGGTTGAAGCAATGGGATCAGTGTCAATAGTAGAATGGCTCAAACGAAATAAATCACGATCAATGGTCGACGCATTTGATACTGTTTGCTCCTCCGCGACGATGGAAAATCTTGTGCTGGTTCTGCCTAGATATTGGGGATTACTCAACCCCTACTAGGAGCTACGCGATGTAGCGAGTTTCGGCTGTCATCGATGTGAGCGCATTGAAGACTGCACACTTCAAGTTCCACTTTTACAAGCGTATCGTATCCTGACGACCTGTCACTTCCCTTCAAGAACAGCCGGCCAAGACAGATCTGTTCGCTCAATGTCGAGCGCGAGTGAACATCCAGTTGTATAGAGTGCAGTTAATAGAACTGCACAATAGAAGTCGCAAAGAATGGAGAGACTCAAGTAGCAACAAGTACCAAGAAGTAAGTAGAAGATTCTTGGCTTTAAGAGTGAGGCAGGCGGTTTTCCACAATGTAATGTTAAGGTGGTCGAGTTGGCCATTGTATTGTGGGTTATGTGGTTGCATGATTTATGGCTACGTCCTTGTTGAAAAGGAAGTCAGCGAGTTCTGCTGACATAAAAGATGCGCCAAGATCAGTGAACACGGGCTGGCATTCCGAAAACTGCAAATAGTTGAAAAAGGCAGCTCATGACTTAGATGATGATATCGGCGCAAATGAATGTAAAGGGAAATCGCGAGTATTCGCCTATAATTACATGAGGTAGCGGTGGTGTTTATCTAAAGGAAGCGGTTCTCTGAAATCAATACATAACCGTTCAAAAGCTTGAGTCGTTTAACCAAACGACTCGAGGAAGAGTTGGGGAACTGTGGTTTGAGTTCTGTGCATATTTTGTAACTCAGCCATTTGCCTGATGCAGTCGTTAGAAAATGGAGGAATTCAGAGCGGACGAAACAAAGCATTCTAGAAACTTGTGGATGGTACAACGAGTCATTTTTGTTTGCCCTCCTTCCACCGTTTTCATAAACGTTGCTAAACGTTATGGGATAGGGATTCAGCAACCTGATTAACTTTACCGGATCGAAACTGATTTCTGTCATTCTTCAACTTCCCCATTTGAGTTCCATTGAACATGAAGGCGACTGACTGTTGAACCATGATAAGTTTGAAATGTAGTCCCATGGGGTAGTCCCCACTTGCACACAGCTTCAACGATGGCGTGGGTTACTTCTCGACGGCGGAGTGATTCCTTTCAATGGGAGTTACTGAAAGTTAATCTGACGGTTCGTTTGACAAAGTGAGACAACTATTGGTATATCATAATCAGCCTTCACAACCATCGCTGTCTTGCAATTGTCAAAAAGATACTCATATGAGCTGCAACTGGGGAAGTTATGTTCTTGACCGGCAAAGTCAGAGTGATAGGATCCAGTACAAACGGTAGTGAGGGGGGGGAGCGCGAATTTATTGACCGGAATGTCCGGAGTTCGAACCCGACCTCGTCTTCTCGACTTCCCCTGCCTAGGCTTGGGCAACCTGGCAGTATCCCAGCCCTCGTGCTCCCTTCGGGTGGCATGGCAGTTAGGCACCGAAAGAGTGCTACAGCTGAACGATTTTTTTAAACGGTAGTGAATAATAAATTATTTGTTTACAGCCTCCTACTTACTGTTGCTACTTTGCGTCCCGATGATAACATTTGATAGATAGGACGGACGCCCTCTAGCTTGATTTCGCCAGCTGTATACTTGATAACCCAAAAGACATTTGACATAATGATATCACTAAATGTGATACCATATTTCTTCGCGGTGCTCAGAAATGAGTGCATCTTACGGCCATGTTCACCTCCGGCTTGGCCACAAACTTGACATGAGCTACATAAGCAGACATGCCATGAATGCTCTGATTTTATTATCTGATCTGCTGTAAGATGAAAGCAGGCGCAATTGTTCACCGCACCGAATGGGGTGCGGAAAAGCTGAGAGGGTCTACCGCAAGCTTCGGAACGAGTGCACGGTTCTCGTTACTTTGCAGTCAGATTTTGGTGGTAAGTGCGCAAGAGACCCATACGCATCATACCGCGACATGCCTTCAACCATCCTGTCATGGTAAAGCTCAGAAATCGCGCTGTCTGTGGCACCAGGATATGAACCTAAGTGGGCGAGTCATTTGGTGGTTTGAGCGTAATCAATCACCATCCTTGTTTTATGGATGGAACTCTAGGATGAAGCTTCGTCCGCAACAATTCGGAAGCAGCGCGACCAGCCAATAAACGTCCGAATCCGGTTCGAAGCCTGCCACCAATCATCTCGGCACTTCGCAGCGTAGCTGAAGGTCAACGCAGGCCAGGGTCGCCAACACATTTGTTTTAGTTGGGAATACAGGCAAACAATCGGGGCTCTACAAAAAAACAACGGTCGCCTGACATAGGCTTGATAGGGCTGATACACATGATCCTTCAACGCGGTACCATCCTTCAACGCGGTACGTTCGAAATTGGTTTCTTTTTTTCCTCGTGCTAATTTGTGAAAGAATTCTTTCACTCTTCAATCTGCTACAGAGTTCACACGTGTCATTTGTTGAATTTTTCACTCTAACACACCATTTACGTGATAACATCTATCATTTCGCACTCAGTTCCTTTTGCACTCATTCTCAATGTTGACCCAAATTAATACAAGGTGCTCTCCGCAGCCATCGATGGACCACAACAGATGTGGACGAAATGGGTATCCGTCGAATGTAAGACGTGGTATGCAACTCCACTCCTGCAAGGCTTGGTGGCACTTTAAATACACGGGTTTACAGGACGGCCAGGTAAGCCACCTGACCAACTCTCCTGACCCGTTTGTCTGCGCCAGTTGCCTTTACCTTA
>SJOL01009319.1:1008000-1024630 GCA_004794785.1 Opisthorchis felineus | reverse complement strand
GCAGAACGACAAGAACACAACCGACCAGGGAAACTTGGGCAAAAGCCTCGATCCTGTGTATCAATCCGTGAATCCGTGAATGATCGAGGATTTCGCCCAAGCCTGCAAGTTAGGTTTGTTATTGTCGTTCAGCGGTTTCCGTTCAGCTGGAAGGCACAAGCGAAAATAGGGTGTGGCAGCGCTACTTAAATTCCCATTGGTGGGTAGTAAGCTTGCCAGCGCAAGAACTCACCTAGGAAGCACAGTAAAGTGCCTTAATCTGGATTCCAGATGACGTGGGAGCAAATAGCGTAAGAAGAATAATCCACGCGACGGCTACCTAAAATAGAAAAGAGTGCTTTCCGAGAATGGAAGCTTTCTCACCATTTGCCGACCGTTTATTAATTGGGCTAACGGTGAAAAGCCTGTTGGCCAAGCTCGCTGAAACAGGGTACGTCGAAGGCGACAGGGAAAGTGTTCAAGTAACCCGGGACGCGCTTTAAAATCCACGGATTTAAGGCTGGCAGCAATTTTTGTGGAAGCTCGTTGGACACGGACAATGAAGAGTACGGATTTCTGGCGTCCGGGGTGGGCAACCTGGTTGCCACATTCAGGAAGCGGTCTGACGTAGACTACATAGAACGATTGAAAATCCATGTGAATAAAACGGGGGACGGTACTCCACATCATCCATAGAACGGCGAATGCCTTTTAATCCAATTTTTCATGGTGCAGTGAGAAGGACATGTTTCAAAAGAGCCAGCTACCCAAATCCGTTTTTGCATCTACCCTCGTAATGTCTTCTGGTCTATCCTCACCGTGCACGAAAAAGGCATTCGCTGAGACTCCCCTGAACGTCATATGGACGCGCTTTCAGTCATTCAGAAGAAGGTGCCGATCCAGTGACCTTTGCTTTGCAGCGTCTACATCCATCTGGAGAGCGCTGCATTTGAACCACAGGATTTCGAGTCGTGAGCAAAAAGTAGACGTGAACTTGAAAGCATATCGAGAGGGTCGTTGACGTAGATCGGAAACAGAAGTGGTCCCAAAACGGAGCATTGAGGAACTTTAACGGAGACCGAGGCCGGAGCAGAGTAGTTCGGGTTCACTTTCATTTTGAATGTACTGTCCGATGGGAAAGTCTTAATCCAGGTAAAATTTCTTATCAAAACTCGTAAGCCTCGAGCTTGCGGAGCAGCTGAACGCGTGGGACTCCATCAAATGCTTCTAAGAAGTCGAAAAACGTGGCATTCGACATAAGTCCTTCTTTGTTGAATTGGGTCAAGCCATTCATAAACATGAACAACTTCGTCGTGCAAAAACTGTTCCGTAGAAATCAGTGTTTCACTAAGGATACCAAGTTTCGTTATTAAGGTGATTTACGATGGTCCGCTTCAGAATGCATTCCAGCGCTTTGCATGGTATGCCTATGAGGCTAATAAAACCGTAGCTGCCGGGTGATGAGCAGTCAAAAGATTGATAGATTGGTGTGGTGATCACTTCCTTGGTCCTGTAGGTCTCCTCCAATATATTTGGCTTCAGTTTCAGCTGGCCAAAAAACGTACACACTCCTGATATATCTGTACGGCGGAAGTTTCGGACACATTTTTAGTTTCTGCGTCCCTGCACAGTAGCGGATGAAATCAAAGTTAAGCAAACAGTGATCACTGTGTCGTATTGGAGCCTTGATTAAAGCTTCATAAAACAAGTGCCTTTTGTTGGTGATAACAAGATGGTGATAATACCCAGGGATGTTTGTTGGCCTGTGCAGTGTCTGTTGAGTGTGTCGAAAAACCGAGTGCAAGCGCTCTGTTGAACGACTTTGATCAACAACGACGGAAATTGTCCACTAGACCCAATCCAGGGGGCTTGAGAGCGTCAAACTCACAAGTCAGCAGGCGTTGCGTAAAGTGGCAGCCAAAGGCGATGTGCCGAAGTGTTCGTTTTAGCAACAGTTCGTCTTCCGGTGAAGTTCATTGGGGACGGAGACGCCTGGTGTGAGGCAGGTTTCTGTGAGCGGGACTATGGACGATTTTTCAAGCCAAGTTGACTGTTGAATGTCGAGCAGTTTATTGGAAACACAGAGGCAATTTACAGACGAACACTTCAATACCATCCCTGCTGCTTTAGGATTCAAAACGACGTTCAGAATGCATTGATTTGTTTAATACTGTCAGCGTTCCCAAGGGGACCAAAATATCCTGATCGATTACCGGAGTTTCTTGTGTTTTCAGAGCAAAGTTCAAAATGGAATTTTTCCCCGAATGCGATGGAATCGCTGGCGATCACACTATATGCACTACTCAAAGAGCCCGCTTACAACAATCTTCCTGAGAACTTTCGCCCTTGGTAACAGAACTGTGATTATTTCCCGTCATCATCCATCTTCAATCTGGAATTGGAAGGCCGTCAAACCACAATTTTCCGGACATCGTTGAAGAAACGAAGCAAGTTATCATGAACACTGACACCAAAACAAACAGAAGACTCAAATGGCCGCTGACACTTCTTTGCATGTTTGGAGTTTTCCATGCAAGCCGAAGAACAAAACTCTCGAGCGGCGAGATCAGTAGCCCCCTAATACAGCGACCTATATGTCCTTGCACTGAAAGAGACGACAAACCCGGCAAATTTGGTGATTACATGACAGACCGGACAGGGGTAAATTCACCCGTATAACCCGAAACCGTGTCGCCAGTAGGCCGCGTAAACCTGCTGCTTGTCTTTGGAGCAATCTGTCAATGTCTAGCACAGTGAGGAGTTCACTGAGAAATATGTGAAGATTTTCACTCCCTATCATCTCGTGGCCGAACCAGATGCTGTTTAGTAGAGCGATCGCAACATCTTCGCCTACCGTGAATCAAGGCAAATGAAAACCAGGGTGAGTTGCCCAAACTGAGGGCAAGGGCACCCACTGATACATGCTGGATCTATTTGACACAGTGCGGTAAAACAGATGCAGCCGAGCTGGCAGGAGCAGTTTTGTCTAAGTAGGATCAGAGGTTGCGTTTGTGCGGCGACACTGCAGGCAGGGCTTTTCATTCTTGAGAAGCTAGGAGAGTTCCGATCAGAAGCTGGATCGGCTGTCCGCATCACTTCGGTAAACCACATCAGAGCTGCCTAAATGCAACCTTAGGTGCAGCGTACACCAATATGTGTGCATGGAATAGGTAATAGACGAAATTAAAAGTCAATGTTCGGTTCATAGTGACAAATTCGCACAAGAACAAGATGCGAGACTTCGACATTTTGTAGCTGATGCAGGCCCGACTCCATTTCTCAGCCTCATAGACGTTCAGAATTTGCCGTCTGTCTCGATGATCTATAGAAATTTCCCCATTCTGTTGTGCCATTGACCAAATTTAGCAAATGGGCATCCGTTTTAAAATCAGAGTTGGGGCATCTTCCTGGGGAAAATGCATCAAGTCCTGTAGATTTTCCTTTGAGAAGAGTTCCTGTGGTTTAACAAGGTGCTCTTAAACGGAACATAAACGTCTGAAGATTTTTGCCCAATACCGAGAGCAGATGAGCTATTTAAAGCAGCCCAGGTTGAACCAGGAGATCGTGGGTCCTGCGTAATTAATTTCTACACTGAGAAGTGATTATTGACAAATCTCTATTTCAGACGAATTTTAGCCATTGCTAAGCGTTACGAGGATTGTGCAGGGGCACACATTTTGTCGGCATTTTAGTAAGCAAAATCGTATAAGACGCCCGGATATTTGACAACCTTTGAAAACATTTGTGCGGTTTCAGTGCTGCTTTTGCTGCTTGGACACAGGTTGCCCAGCAAGGCCCTTCAAGAGAGGCATATCCAAGTACTTGACATGCTATCAGCGGTAACCTACATGACTAAGGTGCGCTCATTTACGGCAATAACTCAGAGTAGCAGGACAGAAACTTGGAGCGATTCTTTCAGCGCCGTGTCGAGCAAGTCACAATTATAATAACAATATTCATAGGTTTATTTTCCAGCCTTTAGGAAACGCGCCTAACGCGGAAGAAGTTCAAAACTCGCATGACTTTGGCTACCTTACATGGACATTTGCTCATACATATCGGCCTTAAAGAACACCCAGAGATAATCAAGGCCACAGGGTTCGCGCCAAATCTAGAAGCCCTAAATCAAAAGCCATGGTAAACGGTGTTTAATTGTTTGAGTTTGTCTCTACGATTCCTGGGCAATCCCGTAAATGTGAACCGCGAAATGGTAAAGAGAGTTTTCACGTCTTCGAGATGAGCGAATACGTGTAATTTGGAGGACACTGAGGTCGCATCAGCACAGGCCTCCATATTCGCGCACTGGGATACGAAATTACCTGTTTCTATTCACTGCTACGGCGGTCCAGCTGACAGGAAAGCAGTGCTTATGCAGCGGGGGAAAGTAAGTCGCAGTCAGACCCATACAATGACTGAAGAGGGACACTTAGCAGTTGTCTCCATTCTAAAACATTTCTAAAATTACGCGTTCGGTAGACACGTAGTTGTGCCTAATGAACATATATCATTAACTGACAGTCATCGAGCCATTATGTGATGCAATAGAGCGACTCAGGACGCAAAAGCTGAATTATTTCACCTACTTGAGAAACAGATGCTTGTTGTCGACATCGTCCGCGGCCTACATTTTGGGTGAGGAAACATCAGCCCCAGAAGTTGAACTCGTCTCTGCCACTGAGTACATAATAATAACGCGGTTAATTTGTCAATGATCACAGAAGTAGTGGAGCGTCAACCTTTGAACTGACTAATCCAAGAACCTATCAACATCTGGCAACAAAGCAGCAATAGTTCCAATAGTAATATTTCCTCCTAGCATAGAAGTTGAATGACGTCAGCTATGATCGTAGTGGCACCGTCAAAAATGGCGAGCGCCCAGAGATGCACAGAAGCATGACAGTAATTTAAAAATGTGGATACAAGAAGGTTTGGTCATGTTTAATTTGGTACATTCAGATCATCGATGTCTAAACAAGGTGTGTATCAAAGGTGTGTGTCAGCAACGGTGGAACAAAGGTTACATAGGGGTAATATAGCGGGAAGTTGTGCTCGAGGAATCTTTGACACTCGGATGAAAAAACGTTACTGAGGCGTCTTAAAAATAAGTCCTGTCAGGCTTGACTTAAAAGTGATAATGGTTGCGAAAATCAGATGCTTTTGAGCGCTTGGTAGTGGAATTATTCACGGACGGCAACATTGTAACGGGTTGTAGGACATTTCAGACTGATCTGTTGATTTGGCGGACTGGGAGCACATTCACAGCGGGGACGGTCGGGTGTATGTTTTATATGTGCATGTGGCGATCTGGGTTGGGAAACAGCAGAAATGCAGTGCACTACGGGCGGGCATTTAGGCTGGGTGTAACAGACGTAACACGGTGATCGACACGCCGTTCTTTAGCTTATAGTTAGCCTCGGTTATCGACGTCTTGTATAGAGGAGCTGGGGCCAGTAAATTTAATTGGAATTTTCATGATCAGCCAATGAATTTTACAGGAATGAGGCCATTATAAAGCAAGATTGCTCTTGGGTTCGTTGAGGGCGCGGTCTTTTGAACATTAAACAATTATAAACGAACACCGCAAAGTGGTTCCGCAACTTTTGTAGGACCTTACACTTCCTGTCAGATAGAGGGCGGAGCCCGAACACCAGAACTTAGACTACTCGCATGCTTCATCAGCTGCATACACACTTAAACACCTTTCCTTTTGAGTGATCGCGTTCATGTCACCAATGTTCCATCTGCCTCGGTTAGGTTGGCCTCAGCAGCCGATCTATTCCGCACCTCATTGGGTGCATCACGCCACTTTCAGAGCTGAGCACCGTTCACCAATTTTGACCCTTGATCGTTCTGAATTGTACAATCTTTCCCTTGACGGTTAGTAACGACAAACGGGACTTTCCATTGACTGCCCAACTTCCTTGACCCTATTCCGCTCCTGCCAGGATTCTGGTGATTTTTCTATTTACCTTTCCACCTAAGGGGAATGGTCGTGCCTTCCTACCTGCCGTTTTTTGTCTAGTCCTTTCCTGAACGGTGGCCAAGTTTTTAGAAACTCCCCCTTTCCCTCTCGCAGCCATTTCCTGGACAAGCGCATTGTTGTCCAAAACCTAATTTCCTAATCAGTTGGAAGCCGTGGGTGCTGACTGTACATCAGCATGAATGAGGACCTGCTTGTGGTCTACTGGATTGACGCACGATGTGCTGAAAAATAAACGGCAAGTTCACTTTTCAGTCAGTTACTTTGACCACCATCCACCTCTTAACCGTTCGGTCAGGCTGTTTATAAATGGTTGGTTTGCGTTATGCCTCGCCGCTTGATGTCCAGCTTCTGCAAGCAACTCCTGAACTACTCCTCCTCCTCAAATCACGGTTCCTGATCAGTTAGGGTTATTTCTAGTACCCAGTTGTTGGCCACGATTTGTCATACAACCACTTAACTGGTCGTCGTCGCCCGTAACTTTGGTACAGCTGCCGAATTTGCCCACCGCGACAGGTGGTCCCTCGTTATTACGACACTGATTTCCGCCAGCTCTCATCGGAAAAGATTCCATGACATCTATGGACCATAACTCTCTGATCACTGATACAGGATGGGGTCCATGGTATCCTGTTATGTCCCCTTTTATTAGTTGGCATTACTTGCAGGTCACCACACTATCCATTACCTCACATCTCATCCCTAGCCGGTGAGTCTTTGGCCGAAGTAAGTCATATGTTTTGGTGCACACTTTGTGTGCCATTTCATGGTATTCGATGATCAGCTTCCGTTTCGAGGCGCAAGGTATCATGGGCAGCACGACATCCAAAGAGGTAGCCTTACGGGACATTATGACATTTTCACTCAGGCTCAGGCTATCGAAGTGACCCTGGGACATTTCTATTTCTTTGTCGCCCTCCCAGTTCTCAATACTCCTTCCATCCAACAAGGCGGATGCAATCTTCCGTAACACAGGACCCTGCCGCTGGAGTTGCACCAACCTTACGGGATCCAGTTTGACGGCGAGGCCATTAGCGCCAGTCATGATCCAGCCAATCATCTCCAGCCTCTGGTCTTGACAACCAATCAGCCAAGTGGTTCTCCTTCCCTATTACGTGCCGGATCCTGAAGTCGTACTCTTGTAACTTAACTGCCCGGCGCGCGAGCCTTTCGCGAGGATCACTGGTGATCCTGATCCCCTCAAGGGGTTCGTGATCAGTCTGGACATGAAATCTTTGTCCCAGCAAGTATGGCTTCCACTTATCCAGGGCCCGGACGAGCGCTAAACGTTCTTTCTCAATAGTTGAGTACTTCTTCTCAGTGTTAGTCAGGACACGACGAGCATATTCGACGACCCCATTCCTCTGCTTTAGGACTGCACAGATACCGCAGTCACTAGCGTCCGTTGCAACAGTGAACATCTCCCCGACTTTGGGTAGTTTGCGGGTCAGTTGCTGGTCCAGCATTCGCGCTTTTATGTGTTCGAAGGCCTCGTGTCCTTCCCTGGTCCATTCGAACTTCCGAGTTTGGCGCAGCAAGTCTTACAGTGGAGCAGCAGTCGTATTGAAATCCATGACAAAACGGCTGCAGCATGCAGCTCATCCAAGAAATTGCCGCAAGGACCGCTTTCAACCGGTGGCCGCACATCCTGGATCAGGGCCGCTTTCGCCTGACCGCTGAGGAGTGTCTCCATTGCAGCCAGCTTACTCAGATCACTCTCCGGTCCAGGCACAACCGTAAAGCACTCAAAGGCCCGCACATCCCCATCCTTAAAGGGTTGTAGCCACAGGTCGTGGTCACGGAAGAAAATGAATGGGGAAAGCCTTTCGCTTTGAGATACTTAGTAGCAAACACCAACCAAGTGAGTACATTCCATTAGGCACGAGACCAACGATCTCATCTGGACAGACTTTTAAAAGCGAACATTCCCAAGCACCCACTTTAGATTTCCTGGAAGTTCTTTGAATATTAAACGATTGTAAGCTAACACCGCAAAGCGGTTCCACAATTTTCGTACAGCCCTTTACCTTCCGTCATATACGGGGATGCAGCCTGTGCATCGGACCATAGGCTGTTTGCATGTTTCATCAGTAATAAGCACCCTTCCACCGCTACCAAATAGCAGAGTAGTGCAATAGTATCAGCTTTTGAGGAAATGCCACTCGAGGCGGTCCTTGACTTGGGGGTGCAGAAGCGCTCGTATGATTCAGGCAAAATAGAATGGCAGCAGTCGACCGTGTTGATCGCGTGTTGTCGGGCTCAAATTCCTCTAGGTAACGTGGAGAAATTGGACCGGCAGGGTGGAGTTACCGGGACGCCTGGAAACTTTCCACGCAATCGTCACCGGTTCTTCATAGGACAAAACGTGCTATTTAGGGAAGCTGACATAGTGATTCTATAGGTATGGGGCGCGGCCTGATAAAGACAGTGTTTGGCGCACTCCTATATCGACGGCACTTTATGCGGGGCCAGGAAACTGTTGTACTAGCCGGCAAGGTCAGCCAAATGAAGACTACGTAATATGGTGTGAACTAAGCAAAGCTTATGACCAAATATATTCGGACGATTCTATAATTTACGCCAACTGCTATATCGGCTCGGGCCAATAGCCGCAGCAGATATGTTTGTGCCAGACCATAGAAGATACTTGAATTTATTGTACCACAACGAAGAGTGCGATGATGAGCTGCCAATAGCAGCAATCGTAATCGATGGGATTCTTCCACAGTTTACTAGGCGCTGTGTCTGTGAACCACCCTCCTTAAACCGTGGTCTCGGTGTTTGAGCAGAGTTTCAAAAGTTCAGTGCACAGTGGTAGAGGGAGCACAAAACTGCAGCCTGTTTGTTGACCAATCGAATGGTAAAGCATAGTTAGCGGATGAAGTAGCGTAGCGTATCATGGCTGTGACCTACAGATCCATATAAGACCCTGCCCGCGTGCTACGTAAGCAACAAAGCATGCAAACGGCACACATCTGAAAACAGCCCCACCCAAGGAACTTTGCGTCATAGAAATTGTACAGCGCCACCCACCGTGGAGAAGCCCTTTTCCAATACCGCTGGATAATGTGTATGTTGGCGAATGCCCGCAGCATTCGCGCATTATGATCAAGGCGCGTACCTGCAGCCTGATAAAAAAGAAGGGGAGATGTGGGTATAAAGCGTCCAGGAAAACCGCGAATTGTGGAGCTGAGTGATTAAAGCAAAGCGCGGATAGTCCGTTTATTGTGAAGGTTGACCGTGCGGCCAAGACAGGGAACAGGGTTCTCCTGATGATGCACATAGAAACGGTAGCAAACCTCAGGAGTGCCTCACTTTCGATAAGAAATGGAAGAAAAGGTATCGCGGTAAGAGCCAATTTGAGGACCACAACAATCAGAAGGCAGCGAGACCAGGCAATAACTGTCTGTATCCGGTCCAAAGCCTGCTGATCAGTCATTTCTGCATTTAGCTGTGTGTGGTTGAAGACCAACGCAAAACAAAATCACACACTCATCCAACATCATTTGTTTTGGCCAGCAGTGCAGGTGGGCGATCTGGGCTCCGCAAATGACGGCCGCTTGAATCAGTCGCACTCAGGTGAGTTCGACCAGCCCCAGTAGGATTCGAAAGGACCTCCATACAGCACCGGTCTGCTGAAAGCTTTCGGAGCTTTCAGAACAGAACCGCGATTTTCGATAGATTTCTGGGGCCACCAAATAGGTTGTGTGCATTTGCACTCAACAGCAACAGAGAATGGTAGATGGTGGACCAAGAATGCATGGTAGGATCCCTGGAGTTAACCTATTTATTTTCAGAAAGAAAGTAGGAGCGTAATTACCGAAACGCCGGATATCGATAGGGGCCTTTTGCTTGGTAACATTTAATATGATATCAGCAACCGTTCGAGACAGACAGTTGGGATCCGTGGTGATGAACAATGGAGAAAAAACGCACCAAAAGCATACCCTGTGTAAAATTTTGCGGACGTTCATTTGCAAGTCCATCAAGACAGGCCTCCAGTTCTGCGGGCTCTTTGGGTTGCACTTTGAGCAGGATATTTAGATTGAGGATGATTTTTGTGTCCAAGAGTAGGGAGACCGATTTCTGGGCCCCAAACGAGAGGCCATGGGAAGTGCTTGTGACGGCGGTATTCCCGGATATTTTAAAACCGCCGGGGCGGTAGAGGGAGAATAGGGGTGTTTACTGCTGCGTGGCTGTGACGAAGGGCTTTAGCGTAATTAGCTTGTGTTTTACCAATAGTATCGTTGAACTTTATCAAACTAAGCGAATAAGCAAAGGCCTGTATGACCTGTAGGGGTTTTTCAAACCCGTGACCACTTTGATGCAACAGCTCTTTGCGAGCTAATTTAATGTCCGCGCAAAATGACTGACGTCTTGCTCCATTCCTCGCTTGAACCTGATCAGATGACGTCGAGTGTGTATCACACTCTTAGGTGGAACAAATCTTTCAAGGGTTACGTAATTTTTTCTTTTGGTTCCGGACTCCTTATGGAGCTGTTTTTGGCCATTATCATGGATTCAACTTTTGTTCGAGTCGACATTTTATTAGCCATACCCCTGTTCATCCCCTTAGTTGCTTACTTTGCTTGAATTTTCTCACGCTTTGACCTCTAGGTCCAAGTTTTACCAGGCCTTCGCTAGAATCCGTGATTGAGCCCAAACCTTCATTCATATCTTGAGATCTAGTACACTGCAGTTTGATCCATGCTGGCATATCTATGTCGATGCTGAGCTTCAATTACAATAGACTCCAAAATGAGTGTTTTTATATGCTATGTTACCTCCATCTAATGCCAAAGTTTTTTTCACTTTCTTTAACTCATCAAATTCTTTTCCACTTCTTTGTCCTACTGATTCAGTACTCTAGTCGGGCCCCGGACACACACTAAACTTTCGGTACACACGAGTCCAGAACCAACCCCGTGATTAGATGCTGATGACGAACCACAGAGTTTACACACTTCATACGTACGTTGAACACATCTATTTATACTTTCGTTCTGTGAACCAACAGGAGCAAATTGTCGCTTCTTCCGCAATTCTAGCGGTCGGTGTACCACAACTCCCCATCATCCATCCCCTCAACTCACTCAAAGAGGCACTTCGCAGCCAAGAAACACGGCCGTTAAACATTCGCCTCTTAAGGCGGCAAGATGAGTGCCGTCAACTTACTTTCACTACTCGCTTCGGCTTACTAGTATCTCACTCACGCCTCCACGAAGCAACACTCCCCGCGCCAACTTTCCATAAATTACTCATGCCCAAATAAAGGCCGCTGAATGTTTGGTCCGCATGCAACATTTAAGCAACACACTCCCCCTTCAAAACCGCTACAACCCGTTGCACGCATTCGAAGCCTTCTGTTAGTAAGCTTCCAGTCTGGTTTACAAAAGGCGTCAGTCTCTAATGGTATCCTTGCACCACATATTTGTCATAGCCTTATACTACGGTAATATGTTCTAAGTTGCAGCCAAACTGACCGAATACCGCTCGGGCGCACAAAAACCACCACACTACCAGCAAATGGCACGCCGGACGCTACCTGCGCAGCTCTATGGTTCCGTAAGACATGGCTGTCAATGTGCCATATAATATCGTCTTACCCCAGGGACGAACATGATGCCCGTCGGCAATTAGCTTCTCGGGCCACTGACAATTCTACTTGCCAAATTCGTAATTATAACAATAATGTTTATTCCCAACTGGCACATGCCATGCCGTCAGGTATGAGCATAATGGTACCGTCAGAAAAGAGGAAAGACTGATGTCAGTTATGGGTTCTCATCTGTACATAGAAGCGGGGCAGTCAAATGCATGCTATACGGCGCGACATTTTTGGAAGTGGTTTGGGTTTTTCTCGAACAAATCTGTGAAAAAAATCTTTTGGTTGTTTATTCTATTTGCAGAGTTAACACTTGCCATTTCGCTGAACTTTTCTCTCCAGCATAACTTGTGCGTGAAAAACTTTGCCACAGTGCACTTCATTTCTGCAATCCACCCACCTTCAATCATGAGCCAGATCATTACAGGCTGCTTTCCTCTACAGCAATCGGTGGACAAAACAGATATGGACGAAGTGGATGTCCACCGAGCGTAATACGTGGAATGCAATCTCACCTGCAAGGCATGATGGGAATTTAAATGTACGGGCTTTCAGGATGACCAGATAAGCCAAATATCCGAACTTCCTGATTTGTTTGTCTGCTCCAGCAGCCACAGAATTGGAGGCGCTATATATTCCACAACTAACAAGACAGCTTTCAAAAATGAAACTCAGTCAACACTTCTAAGTCGGAAAGAGCGGTACAAATGTTCCATTTTAATCGGGATACTAAAGGAGAAACTAGTGTTTCTTTCCAAATCTATGGAAGACACGAACAGAAAGAATAAAGCGGCTTAGACTAAAGTCGACAACGAACTTTCCTCCCTGAACGAGTACCAAGCGTTATCCATTCTAGGGAGACTGATTTCTATGCTTGACTCATTTCCAGCTGAGCGTCGTTGCCTTCTACGCGACTTTTTGCTTTACTATGTCCGTTAGACCAAGCTTTCGTCGACGGTTTTTTCACCGTTGACCCAACTAGCACATTGCAGGACATGGTAGAAATATTTCCAAGCTCAAACGGTACACATTTATCGGGCAACAATTTTTCTGATTTCTGTCGCGTTAAATTATCCTCCTACGTTTGTTCATGCTGCATCTAGTAGCGGAGTCGAGGCACTTTTAGAGGCTTTCTTTTTTGAATCATCGCGCTGAAAGATTGCATCACCTGCTGAAAACTTGGAGAGTGGTGCCTCACCCTTCCTTCGTTTGTGTCCTTCAACTGAATGGAAACCGCTGAACGAGAAACAAAGCCGAGTTGTGGAGCTTGTGGAAAGCCTCGATCCCTTGTATCAATCCGTGAATTCGTGAATCCGTGAATAATGAGAACTTTTTTACGAAGACGCAGTCACGCATAACCTGGCATGATCTAAATGAAGCGGGCATTGGGGACAGAGAAACACAGCTAGTGGGTTCTTTTTCAGTATCTAGAAACATACCAAATTGAAGCGTGACACGGAAGGCACCCGGCTTGAGGGAACTGTCAGCCGCGATTACCTCGGCTAGCGATACATCTTGGCATACCAACCTTGAACGCCAACTTTGTGTGGCATAAAAGATAGTCTCCTCAAGCATGGTGTGGGTGTGGTGTGAGATTATGGACAACCAACCATAATAAGTGACCCTGTGTTACTCAACCTTTGGGTTTCGATTTCGCACCATGTGTCCGAGTACGTATGGAGCAGTGACCCGCTGTCTGCCAGCTTTTTTATGGATATTTTTCCCTTAACCCCCTACTTGGGCTCATTAGATCATCCTAGTCCCTGAGTTACAACTATCCTCGTTCTCTTCTGAAACCCCAATTGGCAGGTGGAGTCATAATCCCAATTGCCAATTACGTGAAGTTACCTGGAGACATGTGAACATTAGCTGATAAACCCACGAAAATTTTTTAACTGAATGTTTAAAAGGTCGAGTTATAGAAGTATTTAGCTTGGCGCAGAACTGCACGGGAGGGTTCAGAAAAAGGAGACTGAAGGACCCCCGGAGACTACGCCTGTCCGGGAGTGCTGAAGTTGTTATTGGCTATGGACGAGTGTTTATGTTTGGCACCGGGTCAATGGAAATCCTCCGGGACCTTTAGTAACGCTTCAACTAAAACTGTACAAGTGGTTCATTTAAACACTAGTATAAATCAGATTCAGCTGAACTCCTTCTTTTCTGTTCCCAAAAGGCACAGGACAACGAATACGCTGTAGCCAAGAAGGCACAGCATTCCAAAACGTTTTCAATGCAGAGAAAAGTTCGATGATGTTATTAATGCGAGGGAAACTTTTTATGAATCTGTCCTGCAAAACAACATTCAGGCAACAAGGATCGCCCACTAAAGCCAACTCCAGGACGTAAAGTCTCTTGACCGGGGCTATTTTTCTGGCAGAATATACCAAAGCCTTCGTTTCAAATTTCTCGAATAGCGTAAAATCCCACTATATATGGTGGAACCGTGTAACCTCATCACCCGAATTTAACTTACTTACCTGCATTATTCAATGAATCGGCAGACATGGAAAACCATGGAAAATTCTTGGAATTCTTCAGGTCTGAAACAGCCTAGTTTGTTTAGCTGAGGCATGCAATGAGACAAGTCCAACTGCCTGATCAAGCGGCGGCTTAATTATGCCAGGAGATTGATTGCTTCGAACGCAAATCAATCACTGATTGGTAGAAATTCAGCGACGGGGATTCTGACCATCGTTCGAGAAAATGGCTCCCAAGCACTGATTCCAATTTAAACATGGTGAAACCGATCAGTTTTTATAATTATCTCTGGAAGTCTGCTCTAATATTTTCACAGTATTAGATTTGTTTGCAATACGTCACAAGATTGCACAGTGTGCATTCTCGCTTGCCGTTAGTGCTCACTTGGCGCGGTTGAACTCGATACGTAGTTCCAGGACAAGGCTTTTTCTTCGTCGGGAGCTGAAGTTCACTTGATGGGGTTCATCTGCTTTCGAGCACAGACGTCTTACTTGTGGGAGACATTCGCATGAGGCTGAAGAAATTATTCATATCAAGAACGACGAGATCCGAACGTAATGGGTCCCAGCAACTTCACCAAATATGGACTCTACGTTAGAGGCTGAGCAGCAGTTTTAGCCCTCTCTAAGATGTCAGGTCCAAGGTCACGAGCAGTGGAGGTAATTTACCAATCAGAATGCTGCAGTTTTCTCTGTCTACTTGTTCCAACGCCTACGTTCATTGTTAAGCTTTGCTGCTCACCCGCTCTCTCGGTTTCTCATGGTTGTCTCTGTAAGTCCCGTATATTTCTCTCGTTGGTTATAACACGGGATGGATATAAGCATTGTTTGTCAGTGTGTCTGCTATGGCGGTTGAAAACTTTTCTAGTCTGAAATGAAGGCTTACGTAGATAGGATCAGATTGGAAAGGAAAGTTTGGGGATCGGTGACTAACCGAGTAAACGAATGAGTTCACTGGCCGTTACCCTATACTGTTTTTGCCTTTCCTGAGTGGAGACCTGAACAAGACGATTATGCTTGGCTAAGAATGTTTTCTGGCATGACGCAGTACCAGAACCAAAGATTGGATGCGAATGGAGACAATCGGAATTCCTGTATAACAACACTCACGCGTGTGTGCATAAAGGGAATTATATTGGCACGTTTCTAGCTGATTAATTGCTGGCTATCTCAGCAACAATGCTTTCGAAGATATTTCTTCAGGACAATGGAATGTGGCGTTCCAGTGTTAAAGCGTTGGTGGCTATTCCAAGAAATAACTGGAATCAAACATACTATGCCACATTTCTCTTTCAATCGGATACATATGCAATGATGAAATTTGAGCTTAGTACCATGTCGATACCGAAGGTGGAGGAGGAAAAGAGGAGGAGACTGAAGCTTTCTGTGACGTGCAAGCTTAATTACCTCAGTCGCACTTTGGACTGTACTGGAGGATATCCGTACGCATCCTGAGCTTGGCCAAATGATAGAGATATAAAGACAGCTTTCCGGTTGTCTAGGTTTATGATTGTGACATGTGCGGTATCTTGCTCCGTGATGAACTTGTTTTCATGACGACAACGCTATTTTCTGGTTAGGTTTTTGAACCAAAAGCTTTGGATAGACACACTGATTAGAATTGTGTATCCTGGTGGTATACCTGACAGAATATCAAGAACACAAGTGCACCTTCACGCTACAGTGGTCAGTGCTCCGGGAAACCCGCTTGGACCCTTTGTTCGCTGTAGGCACGCCAGTCAGGTACCCAAGCAGATGGTCGCCTGTGCCACTACTCTCATCTACGGTGTCCGTTATTCGAACTTCATTCCTTTGTCTTTATCGTAGCCTTAGGTCAGTCTGCTTTCGTACGCACTGTAGGTACTCTAGTGACAGCGGTACTTTTGAAAATCCAATACAGATCTATGTACAACGTTTTAGTCTATGGCACTTTCGCTATGTACACGCTGCTGACTACGAATTCGAAGCGACGCTGCAGTTGCTGCAACAGGTGGCGCCAGTGTCGGCATAGCCTTTGTGAGGCACATTACGGTTTAACATGTGAGCTTCAGGACCCGTTCTTTCAGTCGAAATTAGTCAAAAAGGGGGAAAGCTAATCACAGCTATAACCGATGCCAGAAATTCTGCCTACCGTGCCCTCGGACGCGTACACGAAAACCAGTGGAAAAGACTACGACCAAAAGACATCAGGCGTTTGCTTTTTATCACGCGGCTACTGCTTCCTCTAATACCAGGGCGGTGTGTGAGGCGCCAGTATGGGAACTTCGAGTAGGATTTCGATCAGGTAATCACCATCATCATCATCATCATCATCATCATCATCATCATCATCATCAAAGACAGCAACACCAGTGTTGACACTGATGCTTCACTGCCGTACAACCATAAGGTTCGTCGAATTATATTTCAAGCCCTAGAGTGACAAGAAGAGAAAAAGAGTGGGTGAGGGAGGGGACCTAGTGCTGGCCTATGTCAAGCGTTCTGAGGTGTCTGCACCTCCAAGCGCTCAATCAGACAATCTGGAAAGAAACTGACAGCACGAATGCCACTGACATCGATTAGCCGCCATTTCTTGCAACGTCTCCAGCC
>SJOL01009319.1:937468-1005064 GCA_004794785.1 Opisthorchis felineus | reverse complement strand
CAGGGCGAGCAAAACGGTCAGTCCTAGAGCTGGGACCTGCGGAGAAAGTATTCAAATTTGGATGGGGGAGGGTGGAAGACGGAAAACGTGAAGGGAAAACGTAAGAAGGGAGGCATCAGCAGTGGCATGTTTTCGCTTACCCGCCCTGCTGTATGCAGCAAGTAAGGCGACCCGGCTGATGGCACCACGCGACGGCCGATGTGGCATGCGAGTATTGTTAGCTGTAAATGTCATGGTTGTACGAGGGCTGGGATATTGCCAGGGCGCTCACACCTAGACAGAAGGACGATTAGGGTCCTCAACCAAAGCCTTTGGCTCAAAAGCCTAACCGCAAGGCAGCGGTGTTGGGCTGGGAATGCAAGTACACTACAAATTTTACGGAACACGTCGCCACACATGTTCCAACCCCCAACCTGAAGTGCCAGGAGACTGTGTTCGTCAGATTTCTACCCATTGACCAACCTGGTATGAGAGACTGTGTGAGTGTCGCGGGACACTCCCCAGTAGAGCTCAATGGGTCACTGAGGTGCGCAAACCGCCACACCAGGGTGAGGTCCAGTCTGTTCGTGACGGTTCGATCAGGTAAGCAGTGCACTGATCAAATTTGTACATTGCGTACCGCTACCAAACGGTCGCTGTTTTCTCTCGGCATCAAAGGGGACCCCTCGACTCTGTAGACGGAATAACCCCTTACAAGCAACAGCACAAAGTAGACTACTCTTGGAGTCTGTAAACATATTTCGGGCCCTCTCTTGTAGTCGCGTAGGAGTTTAAGATGGCTGTCTGGAAGTTTTTTCATCATCATCATTGATAGCAGCATACCACTAATACATACTAGCGCTCAGCTGCCATAAAACCATGAGGGCGAGTGGGAAGAAAAGGGACAAGTAGGGACTTGATACGAAGAAGCCCTAGGTCCATAAGAAACATGACCAAGGATAAGGTGTCTACACCTTTGGACAGCATTAAACTTAGTACATCTGAACATCATGCCGAAGTAAGGCGCCATCAACGGGATTGACCCATCGTTTTTTGCGAACCTCACCCTACATAAGCCCCGAGCACAACCACAGGCGGTCCGGCTGGGAGATGGCAGCATGCGTGCCACTGAGATCGGTTGCGTGTTATGTCATGCAGGGATTCCAACCACTGCAAGCAGGATCAGGTGGGCCCCAGTCAGGAAGGTGTGAAGATCCGACAGCACTCAGTTTGACTGTAACCGTCTTCATTTTGCGTTGCTATGTCATGACCTGTCCCCGTGAACCTTGCGCCAGTAATCGCTGGAACAGGAAACAACGCTTTCTTCGGTAGATGGTGGTTGGGAGTACGTAATACAGCCGCCAACCACCCCAAACTGACAAGTTTAATCTTCTGTTCCAGCGCTTCGGATTGGTTACCAGGTGCAAGCCTACGCACCACTTCGTTGTATACTTGTTGCTACCAACTTACTATTTCTATGCTACGGAGGTACCGGTCAGCTGAGACGTCCTACTTGCGAACTCCAGAAATCTGCACTGTATCTGAATTCTTCCAGATGGATACGATAGTAGCCATTTCTCAGCGAGTGTTCCTTACATAATCGGAGCCACAGTTGGTTGGTGCGTAAACGAGTTGCAAGAAGAACGGACCGTGCAAATCCTTATAGGTGTGACTACACGAACGAAGCAGGGGACTGTGTACAGGTATCCATTTCAGCAGGGAAGCCTCAGCTCGGGAGCTGAGAGCCATACAAACCAAAGTGTAATCACCAATAGCGGTTAAAGAATTATCCGGAGTTCGTATTTTATATCGTATAAACTGCAAAGTGCAGTTAGCTCAATTAGTTTACCTGGATCTTGTATTCCGGCCTCAGAAATGCATCAAGAGGGCATCAATGCGCGCAGGAGTAGTTCGTTGACCAGCTTGCTCAAGCATTCACTGAGTCCTCTTCACGTATTCCTCGTCCAAATCCTGATTCATTTAGCTACCAGTTACCTAACCGTCACACCGTATCTAACTTTTTGCCCAGTAAAATAAGTCAAAGTAAACCCTTATTTAATCCAACGGATCTGCTCCACATTGTTGTTTGCAGCGTCCGTACTCTCACAAATTAGGCAACAAGTAGCTCTTACTCAAACCTTGTTCTCTCTTTCGATCGATATATGTTGTGTATCGGAACCACGCGTACAATCCAGTTCTGGTATTCACCTCAAATCGCTAGGTACGAACCAAGATCACTCAGTTCATTCTTCGGGTATCTGTTGATCCTGATGCAATGGCTCGTGGTATCTACGTTGTGGGAGATGTGCTTAACAGCAGGCTCGAGTGCGGTTTATTGGGCTGGGTTCCGGTAAACAGTCGTATCATCATCATCATTATCATCAACAGCATAATATTAGTGCTCAACACTGATGCGTCGCTGCCGTGCAACCATAGTTTATTTGAAAACCTCATTTTGAAGAAAAGAATAAAAGTTATTAAGGAAGGGATTTTCTGCCAGCCCATCACAATCATTCTGAGTTGTCTACACCCGTTCACTCATTCAAGCAACTTGGATAGAAACAGGAACGCCAATGACATCGATTAGCAGTCATATCTTGCAGCGTCTCGAATCGGGCACATTAGGGTTCAATCAATCCTCATTCTGGTAGGCGACGCACCAACGGCACCTAGACGTTTCGTGATCTCATACATTTCTGCCATCTCTGCTTGCGTCACTGGGAACTGAGCACAGAAAACAGTACTCTCTTCGGAATATGATGGTTCGGCATGTACAGTAGGTGGTCTGACCGGCGCAGCTTCTGGTGGTGGACACATTCTTCAATCGAAGTCCAAGTTGCACGACCAGACACCCACTTTCTAATTGCCCTGTTACAGATTCTCCGACAACAGCCCACACGAGCTATGGTTCTGAGACAATGGTAGTCGGATACCTGAAGACGCAACGTCTCGCAGCCACACAACAAAACAACCCGTACCGTAGCCTGATACACACGTTTCTTGAGATTCAGGGATATGCCGCTTTGACGCCATAGGTGTATCCATTTAGCAAACGCGACATGAAGCTCAGAGATCCGTTCATTGACCTCAGCTGTCACACTGAAATCTGAATTAATACGACTTCCAAGATACGTAAAATGCTCCACAACCTCTACTGCCTCTCTTTCGATTGTAAGCGGCTGCATACACGGGAGCCTGACTCTATATTTTGTGGGTGCAACGCATATGCAAAATGACGTGATGATTTTGGTCAGTTTATCCCAAAACAAATGCGCCTTCTTTTCGAGGATGAGAATGATATCGTCTGCATATTCCGAATGGATAAAGTTTTCATCAACAGCTATTTGTACTCCGAGATATTTAAAAACCTTCCGGCGTTTGACTGATTACCTTGTCCATCACGAAACTAAATAGGAACGGGCACCGTTGAAGTACACCACTTTGTGTACGGAAGCTTTCGGGGAGCTCTATATGTCCCCCGACGCGCCGGAGGTCTGAGAATACAAAGAAATTATTGTCCACAAACTTCCGGGGCATTCTTTACTCTAAAAGCGTGTTAGGGAGAACGGACCTGTCCACCGAGTCGAATGCACCTTGGAACCCCAGGGATACTGAGATTGTGGGTCGACTGTGCGTATGGCGTTGTTCTAGCACGTAACAGAGTGTGAGAATTTTGCCAGCGCAACACCTACCAGGCCGGAATTCTCGCTTGCCGCTCTCAAGTCTGTGTTTCACGGGGCACCATAAGGCTACGAAGGACAAGTGACGCCAAGAGTCTTTCTACGAGTAGGGTCAAGCTGATCGCTCTGTGGTTGCCGCACCAAGGGTCCGTTTTTGAAAATGGACACTACCATTGATTTTCCCCAATTGTCTGAGATATTGTTGTTTGGCCAGGTGCGGACAAGTAAATGGGATAAGCGCTGGCTGAGGACTTTACCCTCATCCGGACCGAAAACTCGGTGGTGCTTCATAGAATATACGCGGTCACAAACCTCGGAGGCTATAGTGAATTCCAGGTTCACCACTGGGGTTCTGATTCAGTTGTAGAATCCAAATGAGTGGCAGTTGGTGGCCACGAGAATTGTTGTTCGAAGTATTGGGCCCAGCGGTCGAGGAGTTTCTTTATTCAAGTTGATCGCGCCGTTTTGCTCCTTGACGGTTTCACTCAAAGGTGGTTTCGTGGGGAAGGTCGCACGGATCAACTGAAATAATCTTCGGACATTGCCGGATTTCTGGGCCTCTTCCATTGATTTAGCTTTCCGAGTCCACCAGACTTCACGGTCGGCGCGCGCGCTTAGTTTCACTTGATGCCTGATAATTCATCGGGCCAAATCGTGTTCGGGACCGGCAGTACCACTGTTCTATCTGTTATCCAATGCTTGGGAGGACCTAGTAGCGCCGTGACGCAGGCAAAACTCCTGGCACTGTGTAGAGATGCGGTGATCTTCCAGCGCGAAATCACATCCGATGGTGGAGCATTTGGGAGCGAGTTCAGAAGACGGTTCTGATAACTTCGTGTAAATTCGGGACGACATGGCTCAGTGGTTAGGGCGCGAATTTGCTAACCAGGTCTGTGGTTCAGACCCGACCTCTGCATCTCGACTTCCCCTGTCTAGGCTTGGGCAACCTGGCAGTACCCCAGCCCTCGTGCTTCCTTCAGGTGGCATGGCAGTTAGGAACCGAATGATATTTTTTATTTATAACTTCGGAATATGAGTCCTCCGGTTATTCAGTGATTTTTCTACACCTTACGCGGTCCTGGAAAACGAAAAGAGAAGCGACTTTGAACGAGCGCGTAGTCGGAATCCACAGATGTTTCCTAAAAAGGGTTTTTGATCCGCGGTGTTGGTCAGTGATGGCAATGTGATCGATTTGGGTCCGTGGGTGGCACGCTGTTGGAGGACACCATGTGGTCAGACGACTTCGGTTATTTCAGAATTTAGTACTCTATAAAAACGGTGAACACAGCTGAAACACTCGTTCGTCACTGTCCGTACGTACCGAGTTCAATCTATTGACTGTCCAATCGAGTCTCAGATGAGCTAAGCCTGCCCACTTGTGCATTCAGATCTTAGGCAATCACGATGATATCCGAGCTTTTGCCCCGCCGTAACAGGGCATTCAAGGGATCACAATACTCGTTTTTGATGTTGTTAGAAGCGTGTGGAGAGCGATAGGGCAGGTAATTCATTCACTGTATTGACATCACGAATTCTAGTTTCTGATACATAGCACACCAATGTCAAGCGTGTCCAGTGTGTGAGAGAGAGAGCGGCAGATGTGAGCGGTAGTGTGCCGTTGGTTGCTCACCTGACAGTCTGATTGACGCGCCTACAGCTGAGCTCTATGGAACGGGGATCGAATTGAACGGGAATGGTGCTATCAGACAACAATGTAGGAAGATGGAAGACGCTAGGTTTTACATATTTGCGTTTATCCGCTCTGTTTTGTTCAGCAAATAGGACGACACGGCTGTCACCGTGCGATGGCTGATGTGGTATGAAGCTACATTTGTTTGCATAATTTACGGTTGTTTGTGAGCCAAGCTGATACCAGGACGCCAAAACCGTTGGTTCAAAAGCCAGACCGAAGTACAGCGATGGTTCACGTAAGACTACCGCAGTAGTCCAACTATTAGGAGAGGGTTGCAACACTTGTTCCAACCCCCGACGTGGAAGGCTTGGTGACTGTTTTGACCAGACCTCCGTCCATGGACCAACTTGGTAAGAGGGCCTGAATATCACACGGGCATTCTCCGGTATAGCTTAATGTGTTCCTGAGGTGAACCTGCAGTCGCATCATGACGAGGTATAGTCTCTTCTCGGAGGTACCTTGTTGCAGCAGGCATACGAGTCTTCTGGGTAACCTTGAAGATGTGTGTTGACTTTTCATTAGCTCAGCACCCAACTGTTCAGTGTATGCGATGGTATTTGAGTGGGCAACATAAGTAGCGCAAGAATGTTGATCAATCCTCACTAGAAACGCGTGTTGCGCAGTTTTCGGTGATTTGGATGGTTTTCTGCTTGCTCTGTTCGTCAAATGTATTTCTAAGCGTGTTCCACTACATTTTTCTTTCTGGAAGGTGCTTGGAACTCTACTGTGATAATCACCCCGCTGATACAAGCCATTTGGGCATCATTTAAGGAATGTTGACGTTGTGTGGGTTTGTAATTGATGCACACTGCAAGGGAAACTAGTAGCAGTTTGGAGGCTGTCGCATGGTTGCCCATGGTACGGGTCTTTGGAATGTTTAAGTTGCTAGCAGGTGCGTTTCACCACCTCTATCTTCTTAGTGTTAGCTTGTGATGTGAAACTAGACCACACGTGTTGGCAAGAGTCAAGCTTATTCATCCCTTAGGCCCAGCCTACTCGTTGGTTTGTGTCTGATCTCGAGTGCTTGTCGATCATTATTATGGAAGTCGATAAGTGACTGCCGCTGTTAGTCTTTTCTATATTGATTCTTATTGTAGCGTAGCGCCTTCTTTGTCTCGCTTGTACTCTGTGCCAGAATGTCTTCTTCTATTCTGCCTGGTTCATTCGTGGAAGGTTCTTGTTAACCTCACCTGCTGGTCTTATTGGTCTTGGAGCAGTGCTGAGTGCTTATCGACTAGTTTTGGAGCTGGTGTAACTGTCTGGGGAGTGCATAAGATCATTCGCTTCACTTGCATCTCGTCTTTTTGCTTGGAAATAACTAACGGCTGCTGGATTCTCTTTGGTGTTTTGGTTCCCAGCCGTGCGTTTACACTGTATAATTAGTATGCATTTTTGCTTATTGCGAGGACAATGCACAGCAGATCAAAGACCAAAGACTCATTCGTTACTGCGTTGTGGTTCAACCAGCCAGTGGATCTTTTTATTCTTACTTGTACACAAAATTCCTTATTTTCCGGACTTGTATCCAACTATACCTTCGGCGCCATTTGGTTTCATGGGAGTTTCTTCCGTTTCTTCGGGCTCGCAGACGTTTTTGCAGGGATGTTCGCTGTCGTACTGCAATCCGTCGACCAGTTCAGAAACATAATGCAGTAAACCTTCTTCGTGTACATGCGGATCTGTTAATGGCACGATAGTATTAAGCTAGAAATTTTTCCGCTAACATCTTGATTTTGAAGAGATCCTCAGAACGTCGAAAGTGTAGAACATGCAGGAGCGAAATCCACGTTTTCCTAGACCGCATATAGAACCCTACCAGATTCTTTCAAATCAGACGAAACTCAGTGTTCACGTAGTCCACCGTGTTGTTTTAGTTGTAATTAAAATCTTTGCATTTCAGGCGTCTCAGCATTTCAAAGAATTGACGTTAAAAGATGCGGATGCGGCACTTAGCGCGGAACTTCGCCGGCTTGTTGAGGCAATCCCGGATGGAGAGACTCGCAAACGAGAAGCTTTCCGAAAGCAGATGGATGGATTCCACAAACTTTTCCAACGATACCTGGACTCAACCTCGGACGTGTTTGAGTGGGAAAAAGTCGAACCGGTTCCCAAAGATTTCGTGAGTCGCACTTAAGCTGTACGCTTACCCTGAGATCTGTTGGATCGTCCAGCAAACATTCTCAGCATTTTAGTGACACAAAACAATGTCTTTTTTGTCGCTGCATGCATAGTAGTGAGTCGCGTAGAACTTAGCATTTCCACTAATTTTATTGGAGCACGTAAAAAATAAAGATAATCGTTCAGCTGTAACACCCTTTCGGTGCCTAGCTGCCATGCCACCCGAAGGAAGCACGAGGGCTGGGATACTGCCAGGTTGCCCAAACCTAGACAGGGGAAGTCGAGATGCAGAGGTCAGGTTCGCGCTCCAACCAATTGAGCCATCTTGAGCCATTGGAGCACGTAAAAGAGACTTATTACGCTGAATGAACATGCCTATATATATATATATATATATATGATATAGACCGGTGGGATAGGTGATTATCATCTTATCGGTCACAACTATTACCTGTGGCTTAAATGACACTTGGATGCAGAAAAGGCAGTGCTGCAAACACGATGAGTACTAAATACTTATTACTGTAATGCCCTATTTTCTTAGTACCGTGCGTTGACTCACCCTAAGGCCTTATAGAAATCTGTTTACTTTTCAGGTGAAAACCTACGCCAGTTTAGTCACCGAAGAAGACAAAGAGATGCTTCGCCAGGAGTTACAAAAGTTGGTAGTGGTGAAACTCAATGGTGGTCTTGGTACAACGATGGGCTGCACGGGACCAAAATCGTTGATCTCTGTCCGCAACGAGCTGACCTTTTTGGACCTAACTATCCAGCAAATTGAGGTCTGTCATTTCACCGTCTTCGTTTTCCATCTGATATTTCCATAGAAAATACCTCATTATTTTAATTGTGGGCTGCTTCAGAATGCATGAAAGTGACGGTAATCTGGGTTATCATTTCCTTCGCTTAACTCCTAGTATACGATGAACCGAACTGACCGTGCTGTACCTCCGGGTTTCCCAGTAACTTACGGTTGCCCTTTTGGTGTTATGTAGCCAGAAGAATGATCCGTAGCCAGAAAACAAAGTGCAGTGGTCCTTCCTATTGAAGTTCCACAATGCATTGCCGACTCTGTCAAATTTCCAGAATTGCTTCACCAAATTAGCCCGATGTCTAGCATTTTCAACAGAGTCCCGAGACATTTTGACTGTACCGCGAACAGGGCTGTCTTGGAACGTTTCATCCCTGGCTGAACTTTTACTGCAGGTACTTTAAACAGGAAATTCATCCTGGATGATAAACTCCTTCCCGAGTAATTGTCTACCGCACTTTGAAGTGGCTTTCGAGTGGTGTAAACAAAGCACGTAACTTGACAGTGTTGTGAAGTCTCCAATGGAGGGTTTAGATGGGGTCATTGCAACTCTCTACCAAGATCTTGAAGTCAAACGAACTTATCAGAACTATCTTCTGAACACTTTCGAATGCACCATCGTCGGATGTTAAGTTGCAGTGGAACGAGATCGCCGTATATTTGCACAATGATGGAGGTCTCGCCTGTATGACGGTACCATCAACTTTACTCGAACACGGGATATCAAACAGAACAGTGGCACGGTTTGAATCTCTGAAAAATGTTCCCGTCGGTCTTGAACATAATTCGTCCCGGCGACTCACCAGACTTTAAGCGGAAATCAGTGTGCGCGCCAACCGTAAAACTTGATGGACACGGAAGACTAAAGAAATGGAAGATGCGTTGATCCGTGTGACCGGTCCCCGGAAACCGCCTGTGAGCGAAACCATCAAGGATCAAACTGACACGACCATCTTTAATAAAGAAGGACCCCTTGGTCAAGCACTTTAAACGACAATTCTCATGCTCAACTGCCACCAAGCTATTGGGTTCTCGAACTACTTTAGAACCCTGGAAGGTGAACTCCTGGCCTCGGAGGTGTTTATTAATGCGTCTCTTCCCTCAAACACCACTGACCTGGTTCGGATAACCTCTCACCCGCATCGTTCAAGGATGCGGGTGACATCCTTAGTTGGCGCTTGTCTGGTCTATTTGCCTTCATTTTGGAGGACACTGTTCCAGACGACCTGGGGAAATCAGTAATGGTACCCGTTTTTGGAGAGGGAACTTGTATTGAATACGGCAATCACCGTAAGGTCAGCTTGAATCAAGTAGTAACGAGACTCTTGGTGTCATTTGCTTTTCGACACCTTATATTAGTTCGTCAGGCATTGACTCAAGAGCAGCAAGTGATATTCCGGTATGGTAGGGATTGTGTTGACCAAATCTTCACACTCCTTCAGGTGCTCTAACAAGGCCGTACGTGTAGTCGACCCGGTATTGGTTTGGTTTCCAAGGTGAATTTGACTCTGTTGACTGGTCTGTTCTTAACACACTTCTTCAGTAAGGAATACCCCGGAATTTTGTGAACATAATAAGTTCCTTGCGGACATGGGGGTATCCGGGTAGCTGTCCAAAAGCCTTTGTACAAAAAGTGGTATCCGACAAGGATATCAACCCCTTCCATTCGTTTTCACTTTCCCGGCCTTCCGATCCGTTTCGTCCCTTAACCACCAAACTTTCTCGATATCTGACTGCCCATAACCAGCCCTGATCGACCCTGGAGTTTCCATAAAATAGGACTGGAATTCGGAGTTGATGGCGTTCTTATCACCAGTCTCTATTTTCTGACTTTTTTTCGGTTGAGATAGTAAACCTATGTCCATTTTGCAGGGCAGTCTCATCGAGTGTTTATTTTACTTGTTTTCAGGGATTGAATACGGCATACAATGTGAATATACCTCTGGTGTTGATGAACTCCTTCAACACGAACGCGGACACGGAGAAGGTTCTAAGAAAATACCAGAAGATGAATGTGCAGATCCTTACTTTCATGCAAAGCATGTGAGCCTCGTCACGATTTCAGCGTAGCTGTTTTGTTTCCAAATTTGAATCACATTTGAAATTACCGTACTTAGCTTGCCGTGGTTGTTGCTAATTGTTCCGAAACTCTGCAGGCTCATTTCATATAGTTCTTACATTTCGAAGTGTCGGCCCCAGCACTTTCACGGGTCATTGTTTCTGTGTTTAAACCGTGGGAGTTAAATGAGACAAGGTGGTGACAGTTGAATTAGAATCTCCCTTTCTCAATAGTGTGTGGGAATCAAGAGTCCCGGCACCAAGTTATTTCCCGGTTTATCCGAAATGCAAGCTCTCATGGGTCTTTGGGGCACAGTTTTGTGGCAGAGACATGAAATAAGCGAATCTTAAAAAAAGGATCATTTTGATCATCGTATCGTGACTTTACCTGGTTCTGATCAAATTGGTCTATTTCGAGCGTAATTTTTCATTAGCAGATGAATAGTCTTGTCCTGGTAGTTTCAGCAATGGCGGAGCTGAAGACTATCACCAGCTTATCTTTGAATATATGCTCACTTTACATGCGATTCAACAGTGTTTTCACCTGTGTGTGAACAACACAGGCACTCGCACCGTGTTGCTCTTCACCCTGCATACGTGTTTCTTTTCACCAGGTACCCTCGTCTGAATCGGGAATCCTTGCTACCTTTAGCAAAATGCGCATTTGATCCCAACGAGAAACCCTCGAATGATGGTCAGCTTCGAGTGGAGCACTGGTATCCACCTGGTCACGGCGATTTCTATCGCAGCTTTGTTGAATCCGGATTGGCGGAAAAACTGTCGGCTGAAGGGAAGGAGTGGGTCTTTCTCTCCAATATTGACAATCTTGGAGCGACGGTCGATCTTCGTATCTTTTTCACGATGTCCCTACATTCACATTAGTGTGGTTTTGATACTTTGGGACCTTGCTTATTTATTGTCTCTTGTTTTCCTTGACCCATCATTTTTCAGATATCTTGCATTTTCTTCTTACCTCACCCTTGTCGCCGCAATTCGCTATGGAGGTTACTGACAAAACAAGCGCTGATGTCAAAGGTGGCACTTTGACGAATTACCAAGGACATTTACGGCTTTTGGAGTTAGCACAAGTAAGGCATCCTCGCAGTTCGGATGCTATCTATCATCAGGATTAGTTCTTTTCGTACCAACTAGACACTCGGTCTGATTGAAATCGCTCGTAGTACTCAACCCCGAAGAAGATTCTTGACCCATAGGGTTTCTCCTGCCTTTGGTTTACTACACTATTTACGCAGAGACTCTTTCGATAAGTCTCTTTTGTAGAGACCAAAACAGTGTTCCTGATCGGTCATAAGACCCACTCGAAGAAAGCTAACATCTCAGCAGACCCACCACCCCGTTTCCCGTGGTACGGCGTGTCTGCATATCTGGATTCCCTCCACCGTTCCATAGTTAACTTGATTTTGGCTGACAGAGTTTCCTTAGTATCTTCGGAGGTTGTCATGACAGACTACGTGAATCGTTTTGAGATTTTTCAAGAAGTTTGCTTGATCCCACTTTTTAGATGTTGCGATCAGATGGTTGACAGTGGCTGTTTCTGGTGCCGTAGACCCACTACTTTGTTTTTCTCCAACCACTTTTCGTTTGGCGATTATCCCACTAAATCGTATATGCTCGTCCTTGATGTGAACGGCTGCTCTCCTAAGGCCCGTTTAGTCGTGTGCATATGATGCTGCTCCTTGAGACAAGCATACAGATGTCAGGATCGCATGTGCGCCAGCTATACCTCTGCATCGGCTGAAGAATGTAGCACGCGTGGGTGTAGTCGTCAACCTACTACAATGTTGGATTGGCAAACATTCAAAAATTGTTCGCCGTCTTCCGAAAAAAGCGGCTGAATGAGCAGCCCAGTGGTTGTAAAACCCGTCGGAAGCTGTGGTTTGACTTTCAGTCGGCAACAAGCTTATTCACGAATGGCCCTCATCCGTCTATTGGCGAGCTGATCATGCTTTTCATGGAGGTCTCTCTTTTGGAGGGAGATCTCTGCCTTAATCTTAGCCTGTGAACTCCTTTTGGGGGGGCCACGGTAGTTCCCCAGTCGAACTTGAAACATGTCCGAGGTCATCGATGGCCGTCTTAGAGAATCAGGTTCCGCCTCGATAGAAGTTAGGGATGGTTTGATCAGATTGTGCACGTTTGATTTTCTCTTGAAGGTGTAGAATCATATATCCAACCTCATTGACTAAATAGCTCACGAACACGTTACGACAGCCGTGTCGGACTGTATTTTGGCCGATAAGTAGTTTGCCACATCACACATCCAGGCAACGGGCGCTATGTTGCCTAAATGCGCACTCACCGGCGCTTCACAAGGGCCGGACAAGAAACGCAGTTTTCACCATTTGACGCAAGGTAAAAAGATAACATTTAGCTCACGAATGTAACTTACTGGCGATCTGAAATCCGTACGCTCCTCTGGACACACTACAGGAGCTGAGCGAGCAGTACGGTCTCCACTGACCGAGAAGGAGATTTAAGTTTGAACTTAGCCCATGCATCCAACCCGCTTGTGTCCTGATAACCAAACGCGCCAGAATGTCAACTGTTACCGTGTACCTGAGTTGGATTTCTGCAAGGTAACCTCTGAACAGACATTAGAATTTCATCCCCACAATATATTAAGGCAGAGTTAGAATTGTACATTTGTAATGATTACAGTAAGCCTGCGTTTATGAACAGATAAGATACTCATAAGTACATTGATGAACCGTTTCATGGCTCCCATTTACAACCTAGGTTCCAAAAGAACACCAGGATGAATTCGCCAGTGTGCGTACTTTTCGTATTTTCAACACCAATAACCTTTGGGTCAAACTGCCAGTGATGGTGGGTTTGGTTAAAAAGGACAATGTACAGATGGAAGTGATCGTTAATCCGAAAACATTAGATTCTGGTCTGAACATTTTGCAGCTTGAACAGGCTGCCGGAGCTGCCGTCAGAAGCTTTGATGTGGCGCTTGGTAGGTTGAACCCTTAAAACCCCTTGATGTTTTCAGCCCTGTGTTCCACTGTGTCTTCTGTTTTCTCGTGTCATTTATTTCGAAACGACTGCTAGGGTTTTGACTATATTGTGTTGTGTGCCATTGGGCCATGTGATGACCTCCGATGACATGCTGTATGAACATCGTTTGTTGGCGAATCGTTCCATCCCAGTTTTCCAGTGACACTGAGTTCTTTCGGCCGTTGCTACTACGCTGATCTCAGTTTTTCGTTCACCTTACTTTCCTGGCAAGATAAGAATTGGGTGAGCAATGTTTTGAGAACGATGACATTAATTCAGGATTTCCGTTGGTTGTGTGAGTGAATCGTGTTTGTCAGTGTGTCCGGTCCCGGGGTCTTTTACCGAGACAGGAGTAATCAATGCGACCGCGCGAAAAGCCACCAAGGCCATTTCGTTGACACCGCTGAGCTGAACCCGACATAAGCACTGATCACAGATTCTACCGGTGATACTTTGAGGTTATGTGCGCAATGTTCTCAGTGCTAGCTAGAACGCAATAATGAGTTATGTCCTCGATATGGACAAAACCACGCTTCATTTGAATCATCGTTTGAACTGAAGGCTAGCGTGTGAATCATCGTTGTTGGTACAGGGCAGGGTAAGTGTTCGTAGCCTCAGTGGCGCCGGATTAGGCAGTAGACGTATTGCGACGACACGCGCTAGGTATTTTTGAACGGTTTCCTAAGTAGTCCCTCTGGGTATGGTTTATAGAGAACCAGGAGTCCGGCAAAGCAAAGCGGAAGTTGCTGAGAGCCCACACATAACCAGGTGACATTTAACTCGAATATGGAAAGGTCTCAGTTTTCTTTCTATTTAACAAATTCTCCAAGCCTTCCTTGTATGAAATGCGCGAATATGAGAAATTTCCTTCGGTACGTTAGAATATGCATGTATCGTACAGTAAAATGGACAGAGGATCACAATCTATTGGTATACGAACAGAAATTGATTAGCGAAATACACGTATGTAAATTAGTTCGCTACCGCCCTATCAACGGGTTCATTGTTTCTCCCCCCCCCACACAACCATTCGGAAACTTGTGACACATAAGAATGCATTCATCCAGCCCCAATTTGACCCCTGATGCTTTGAATCAACTGATGTCGATCATGGATGGATAATGAAATCTATGAACGAAACTTTGCATAATTTTCTAGTACTAATAACACTATAGGACATTGCATACCCTGAAATATTCAATTTTGGCACCTAATCTAAACGGGCACCTTTTCGGCACGCGAGAATACGTCCTAGTGGTTCTTGAGCATCACAAAATTTGATCACAAATTCAGTGAACAACCGCGATAGCTGAAAAAAGGCGAAAATGTAGGCTATCCACATTGAGTTGCAGCCGAGGAAATCAAGAAAAACAATTGGCACACCACACGCAAATTCCAAAAACAATCAGGAACAGTAATTGACTGCACTGTGAATATCGCAGGGAAAATATCAGGTCATGCAAGATTGCTTACATTTTTCTTTGAATTGCAGCTGCTTAAATCAATACTAATGGTCCGAGACCTGATCACATACCTTCCAATACAAAGCATAAGGGTCAAACGCGTATGGGCCTTTCAATCCGTAACGATCAGCACTTGATAGCGCAACGCTTCTCCTTAGTTATGAACGGAGCCTCACTGCCGTTTCATCTAATTTCTAGATATCTAGTCGGTAGTCGGAACAAATGTCTTAGGCCCTCTCTGTCATTAAGCTTGACGTCTCGAGCTAGCTCATTCAATTTTTTCATAGGCTTACTTGCATTCTCTAGAGTTTTGTAGACCAGCCGTAATTTACTATGAATTCTGAGCAGCTCAGCTCTTTCTGCAAAAACGTGGCGAGCTCGTACTAAGTTGCGAGTGAGCTAAACCACTGATAAATCCCTCCAAGTTCCGGGAAGATTCTTTTCTTGCGTGAACCAATTACCTCCGGGCACTTGAACGTTTTTTTGTTTTGAACTCTTCGCCATACCTGACAATGTGTAACATTTTTTGGATTGTTTTTCCTGCTTTGCGAACACTCAAACCTGATATTTTCGATAAGAAGGGCAACCGATTCTGCGGAGGAGCCATCAGCACGGTTACCCTACCGATGTGGTTTGAACGAGCTAATTGAGCTGCGTTCAGCCGCAGTGGGGTCACCGGTCCAATAGAGCTGAAGTACGTCGAATGGTTTTCGGAAGAAATAACTCGCCCACGACAGATGGACTCATCGCACTCCATCGGTTGCGGTGGCATGGTCACGTGCTCCGTTTGCCAGTCGACCGGCTTCGTCGAAGAGTCCTTTTCGCTCAACCATGCGAAGGACGGCAATGAGCCACGGAGGTCAAATAATGACTTGGCAGAGAAGTATGAAAGCCAATACCAGCAAAATCAGCTGCGCCGGTCATTGCCGTCTCCCTGAATGGGGACCCCGAGACGAGACACATCAATGGTTAAAGACACTGCCAGGCTAGCCCAGTCGCGCGCTCAACGGCGCGCATGCGTTGTTGCCTTCACTATGTGGCTTTCCCCTTCCGATCTTCCCAGTGAAAAGTTCACTGACACTCCAGTATTGACGCATCACTTATATCAGCTACCGCCTCCAATGCGTAGCTATCTACCTCTGCCTCCCAGATCATTAGCGAACGCAACTATGGCGGCCATAACCACTGTACGGCAAGTATGCGGTTTTTAAAGCTGATGGTGACGTTCAACCACAAACTGACGATCGGTTATCATGCCTTGGTTTGCTTTGGATGGGCAAAACTCAGCCAATTCAGCTTTGTTCTGCGAGGGAAATGAGGTGAAGTTCACCGACCTAAAAGTACGATACTTATTCCTGCCACTGGGATGTTACTCCATGTAGGTGACGTGTTTCCTTGTTGAGCATCGGAAGATTGTACCAACTAGAAGGATTCGCATAGAAAAGAAAGCACAAAAACAGTTTCATTCAGTGTTTCTGAGAAGAAGCTTCTTTTTTTTATATAGAAAAATACCGTGTTCACAGTGTAGAGGGTGTATACTGCCAAAGCCATTTTCTGTTTGCTTGACGGAGTTTTCTTATAGAGAGGGAGCACTGCCTTTTGCAGTGGTTGCGAGTTAGATGCGATACGAGCGCGCTCTCGTAATCTTCTATGCAAACGCCTGCAGGGTGATGGTCATAAATGGCGAGCATCGTTTAGAAAGAAAAGCTCTTTGCAGTGCCTACACCAAGATACTGGGCCACTAATTTATTAGGAATTAAAACAAGGTAGACTATGAACGAAAAATAGGGGAATGTTCCGACTATTTCTACAAATGTGTAAGCTGCATTCATGAACGAAGCGAGGCACAATTGCATGTGCAGAACTTGTTGGAATTCGTACTCTTGGAGACACATCATACCACAACTTTGACAATTTCATTGAACCTACTGAACATGTTTCGGTATAGACCTAGTAGGAAGGTTTTCTTTACTCTTCATAATTTTCCCCTTGAGGTAAAGCTTATTGGTTTCTCAGCAGCGAGAAACATAGTCATATTCCAAAGTTTGTTTAGCCTCATATTTTCCTCCGTTTTAGGTATTAATGTACCCAGAAGCCGTTTCTTGCCGGTAAAAACCACGTCGGATCTGCTCATGGTCATGTCTAACCTTTATGTGCTGGATGGTGGTCGGCTGACCCTTTCTCCTCTTCGCAGTTTCCCGTCAGTGCCGTTGGTCAAGCTCGGGAGCCACTTCAAAAAAGTAAAAGACTTTTTGTCACGATTCGCCAGTATACCTGACATGTTGGAATTAGACCATCTGACGGTCGCCGGTGATGTATACTTTGGGAAAGGCATTACGCTGAGGGTATGCAAACGCTTCTTTTGTTTTTCTGCACTGTATGTAACTAATCATATTCCGCTTCCTGCCAGGACATCGATGGAAGAAAGCAAGGTACCAGATGCCTCATCATTTCTAAAAGCCTATAGATAACGGAATGATACTACAAAACAAACTCTACGGTATCTTAACTAGTGTAAACTCGTCAGGATTATCCTACGCATTCGTTTCGTCCTCTTAAGACTGAAATAAGAAAAAGCGAGTACTCATGATAACTGATTTACGAAGCGAGATTGTTTCTCAGCTCGTTTGGAATACATATTATCTGCGGACCGACTGCGACAGACTATCCTCGAAAACCACGATCTGGTCGTTTTACCGGGATTTTTCCTTTTACCCTCCACTTTTTCAGGGGACAGTGATTATCATTGCCAATGTAGGCAGTCTGATCAATATACCTTCCGGAGCAATATTCGAGAACAAAATTGTTTCGGGTAATCTGCGCATCCTGGATCATTAGCTTTAGGAATTATTTCGTAATGACTTTCGTAGCTTTTGATGACATTTTCCGACTGCTTACTACCTACCCCCCATCGAAACATGATATGTCGATTGTGATTTTTGACATTTTTTCTGCCCTACTTATTGCTATCCTTTTCTGTGCACGCTATCTTCAACATGACCAGTATTGACTTGAATAAAATCCCTAGTTTTCTGCCTTTTTTGACAAGTGGAAACTACGAACGGTTGAACACAGGGAAGACACTATTAATAAACTGGCGTCTAATATTGGGTTAGTCCTTCGTAAATGGAAACCGGTGCTGCAGAGACGAAGATCCAGTGATAACATTGCTCATTCGGAACATTACACTGCCCATCGGCAGTCATTTCGCAATGTGATTTTTGTGGTTGCGTGGACTGAATCCTACCCAGCAGTTCCCAAGGTCACTTACCTGGTCAGCACCGAAAGCGGTAAATACTGGTGCTCAACTGCCGTACAACCGAGTGCAAACGGATTTAGACCCCATAAAAAACGATTAAGAAGAGTTCGAATTAGAAGGCAGTGCTTTCTTTGGTTTATCACCCGTATACGCACCGCTTTATTGCGAGGACGCTGCAGCTATCTACCGTCTGTTACAGTGCGAAGGCATCGGTGGTCAAACGTTTAAATCCGTATTAGGTTCTCGAACCGGAGGCTCCAAGTTTCACAATGACAGAGTAAGATTTCTCTTACATTTGATTTGTGCACACGGTCCTTCAGCTTCAGTGAAGTGTATTTCTGACACATGTCCGCAAACGTCGCTCGCGCCCCAGTAATGCATGGATTGACTTGTTAGGATGCAGCCACGGCTTTAGAGCCGCCCAGATCAATTTAGTTCTTCAGCTACAAACCGTGCATCGAATTACGTTGGTTCCAGCTGCTACAGATTTGTTCACCGAGGATAAGGAGAATAGGGAAATGAGAGCCACGCGTTGAGGGCGATGACAGTTAGTTGAGTTCAAATGGTTCTGTTTGTCCGATAGGGCAGGTAGTGTGGAAGCTACGCAGTGAATACGGTAGATTTGATGCAGAATCTGCATTGGCTGCTTCACATAGCCATATCTGTCAGGGTCATCAACCAATGGTGTATTTTGGCCCGGGATACCCATCATAGGAGATGGCAGTTGCCAATGCGACCGAGTTAATTGCTAAATGACCAGTTTGAAATGCTAGTTGATGGACAAACACATTTTTCCCTTGGTTTAGTGTACGCCAAACCAAGTCCAGGCACGGAGCTAAACTGCACTTTGATGTAAACTCAGATTCGGCGCAACGTAGCCTTATCTAGTGCTCAGCCCAGGAAATTAAACGTACGAACCAAGAATCGCGTTTACTTTCCACTTGCTCATAACCTTTGCGAATCGTCCGATAGTCGATTGGCCAGGTCTACTCCGAATTTCCTCCTTCCCGTTTCTTAAGCCTAGGAGGCACTGCCGAGAGCTTTACTCTCTAGTTTAGGTAACCTTAGCACCACACATACACTCGTCAGTTTCCTCACGCATCCTGGGAAGTAGATTGTGAGACAGTCAAGGAAGAGCTATTCTCCGCGGGTGTGTGAACTGGTTTCGTAGGATTGACCACGGCATTCTTCACTTTCTCCACCGTAACTTTATCTAATATTTTCCTTCTGTCTAGCTATTCAGCCTCCATCAGCTAAGAGCTCCTCGTCAGAAACATCGCTATCTTCGTACTTTCTGGCTGTCCAAGGTGTAAGCGGGTTATGCGGTGGGACCACTACACGCTGCAAGGCTATATCCGGGGCCAACCTTTGATTAGCCCTGGGAACCTCAAACGTTCCACAAATATGCTCTGCGTCACAGCCAGTCCGACCATGACAAGGAAAAACAAGTGTTTGATGGTACTGAAGGTTCTATGTCACTGTGGGGAAGGGATTTACGACGCGTGGAACTGATATCAGGTTCAGTGTCCGAAAATACATCCGACTCAGCAATCGGGTGATGTCTGTTGTGTTGTTTTCTGATTACCAAAAGCCATAACGCCTATTGTAACTGAGCTCATACCCATTCTGACAGATTCCGAAAAAAAACTGGGAACTCCATTAACCAAACACATTCCGACTTCTCAATCGCCTGCCCGATTTGCCCTCCAAATTTTGACTCTTCCCTATCGGTCGTAGATTTAGCACAAGGTCAATCAACTGGATAGTTGAATAAGACCAAATACTATAACGATAGCCGATTGCTACTCGGACTAATCACTGGGTGACCCGCAGTCTGACCTACAAGCGACCGAGCCAGTATGGCTGTGGTAGTGGTAACGAGCTCACGGATGTCAGAAAACGGATTCCTGCTGATAAATTTATGATACCAATGCGAAGCACAGTAAGTACATCGACAGTGATAAATCCAGTAATTCTGGAACCCAAACTTAACGAGTAGTCTCGAACAACTCCGATCGGAATGGGAACTGAATTCAGTCGGACAACAATGTGTTCGCATATACTAATGAATGAGCTGATGTGTACAACGGAACGCGAATATGGCAAACATCATTGAGATAAACGGGTCTAGGGTGGGATGGGTGAGAGGGTCTGGAAGGTGGGAGAGACTCAAATTGGGAAACAGCGCGCGAAGGTTAGAGTGATGTGAACGTTAGTTTTACTGCAACGCCGTTCATGGATATCATTATTCGCAACAAAACACCAATCATCATCATTTTCAGCTGTAAGAACCGCGTACTTGTCGTACAGTGGTTGTAGCTGCTACAATTTCGTTCACCGATGATTTGGGGAGGTGGGGTAGGTAGCTGCGCATTGGAGGCACAGCACCAGTAATACATACTGGCGCTGAACTGTCATACAACCATTGCGGAAGGCTCAGTATATAGTACAAAGAAAAGTGGACGTTTCGAAGTCCTTAAGGAAGGCAACAGTCTTTGGACAGCTTTACAATGAACACATCTGAGCATCATATCAAATTAAGGTGCCACCAGCACCCTTTGCGAGCCTCACCTGACAAGCCCAGTTAACTGTAGCTAGTCTGTCTGGTTAGGGTATGACAGCATGCAGGCCACTGGGCTCGGTCGCGTGCCATGTCCTGCAAAGATCCCAGCCACGTACAAGCAGGATCACATGGAACCTAGCCATGGAGGCGCGAATATTCCTCAATACTCAGTTTGACCACGGACAAAGCATAAACAAACAGGTACGCTGGACGTGAGCCCGACACATACAGCAAACGTTCCAACTCTCCTTATTGAAAGACGACCGAGACATTCATGAGTGGGTCAACTCAGCTAAGCAAGCGAAGTAAGTACACTGAGGGTGCGGTGGGAACTCGCCAACATCCATAAGCAGTGAGGTGAAATCTGAATATCGTGTGGATGCCTTACTCAGTCTGAGCCCGTATGGTGCACAGTAGAGTAATCAAACATACTGAGTGGAAACTCTTCGATTTTCCATCGAGAGCACTGAGTCTGGGGTAGCTGCTCTATTATGCCATGACAATGATTCTGATCGTATTCATCACATCCACAGCATGTTACCATCTCCAATGATTGGAAATTTAAAGGCAACAGTGACCTATTCGAAAACAACCTTTGACCTTGATTAAAATACAGTTCAGTAAACTGGATGTAACTGGGGCCAACGTTTATTAAGAAAGCTGAAAGCTTTATACATAAGATATGTGTAGCAACAGAAACAGGTATACTCACGCGGAATGTGTCCAACCAGTAAGCAGTTCAGCACAATTCAGAAGACATGGGCAACGGGTCCGTTAGAACCAGCCCGTCAAATACAAAAATACTCAAGGAAATGCATAGTTCAGTTAAGGAACTGCCTCCAAACTCTAGATTTGTGGCACGTAGTGCCTGTGAGAGCTAACTGGCGGCGCCTCTGTATGATTTTGTCTGTGATATTCGGGCCATGTCGCCACATACGTTGAGTAAGCATTGAGCCTGATTGCGAGAAGCGGGCCGTAGAACGAGGACTTCACTTAGATGGTAGGACAACAGAGCGTTCCCACCCAAACTGGTTGTATGAGCACCAACCACAGCTTGAACTTCTGCCAAACTAGTGTGCAGGAATCCGCATATACCCCCAGCCTGAAAAGGTGATGGAGAGTGATCAGTCAGATAGGTCCTCACAAGGCAAAAGTAGAGACAAAGACCACAAATTGTTCACGCACCTCACGAAGGTCATTGGTTTCACGGATGAAAAAGAAGTCCAGATTACCCAAATATGTTTCCACCATCGTGTTGGGTAGACTGGACAGCGGTGTCAATAGACAACCGTTGAGTGGGTCGTTCAAATCAGGTGGTGGAGATGGGTGTTCTCGGGTACGGTTACTGCTTTTTGAAAGTTCAGGAGAATTGCACGGCTGTTGATGGTTTAGCTTGTAGAAGTAGAAACGACGGAAAGAAAGTGATCGACTAGGATATAGTGCTTGTTAAACGGAAGAATTTCGGTGCTTGGTACAGATGTACCAAAAATTAGATTTCGTGAGTTGTCAAAATTACAAATCGAACTAAAAAGCGAGCATATCACCGTCACTGTCAGACCGTCGAGCAGGTCACGCTGTTCTGATCTCACCGATTTGTGGTCATGATGGTAGGCTTATACATTCTTAATTGATAAGACACAGTAAATGGTTTCAAAATATGTTGAAATCGAGCGTAACCTTACCTTATTTGGACTAACAGAGACATGTAGAGTCTGAAGGTTCTTGGAGCCAATGGTAGCTTTGGTGTTCGTCACTGAGCCGAGAGTCCCTCCAGTGACTGATCTTTTGGTATCACAGGAACACGTTACACAGGTATGGGACGCACGGTGAGCAGGAACCAAAACCATTCCCGTCGTGACAACCTTGATTAAATACACGAATGCATAATTGTCGGGTGTGGAATGGTCACCTTCATGAGGTTGAAATCATTGACAGTCGAGCTAATTAGGATGAAAATTCATATAATCTGCTTATAATTAATGAACTTACAGGTAGCTGAGTGAACTCTACGGCTCATACCTTGGAATGACTTAATTATACGGGGCGAAGTGGTCAAGCTGTCAGCCGGTTCTCGCGTGTAGCTTAGCATTACGTCTATTGAAATTACTGTTGGTGTGCATGGGAAAGCTTGAATCACTAGACTTCGTAGAGCAACCATAAGACAGTCTAGTTCAAAGTTACGAGCTGTGCAAACTGACCGGCATACACATGAACCTGGGAGCAACAAGAGACTGTTAAACAAAGGACAGGGTAACGGTAGTAGGGTAGACCTCAGACCCTGGTGGCTGCGTTTGTGAAAACGGTATAGGGAGTTGCGTTCAATGCACTTGTAGGCTTCAGATGTTCAGTGCGCAATTTGCTGTTATAAAACTTGCAGCGCATTCTAGACTGTTGCAGTGGCTAAACCCACGGACGATGGTTAATTCACGGCGTAGCCGAAGGAACATTTTATCTATTGCATATTGAAAACAGATATCAGCACGGTGTGTGAACGAAACCGAAGGATTCTCTACCGTTAAGTATTCTGTCTATGGTGCACGGAGTATGGAGTCGCTAATCTTACGACTAACGCAGTAGTACACCGTAATACTCATGGAGCACCACTACAGAATTAGACTCTAGATAGCAGGCACCGTCTGAAACAGTAGTGCGGTGTCCAAAATGAATTTGCCTACGAAGTCCACCATAAAGGTGTGATCGGATCCAGAAAAGTTCGGCCACACGAGTGCTTTCTCCCTTGCTGTGACTTATTAGGTGGGTGTAAAGGCGTCGGACACAACCCTTTTATAGCAGTTTCAGGTTGTTCTCTCTGAATCACGCGTCCACCAACTAGTTTATACAGCCGATATGTTTGACCTTTGGCCCGATCCTCGGTCCAACCGGTTGTCGATTTATTCTGAGAATGTTAATGCACAATCGGGATGTTTTACCTGAATAGCACACCAGGGCGTGTCAGTTCAGTTCACTGCCGGAATTGAAAAGAAATGACCGGTTCGTCATAGTACAGTCGGCCAAGGGATCAGGCTTCGTTATGACGAACGGTGATTATATTCAGAAAATGAAAGCGACTCCGACCGGCTGGATAAAATTCATAGAATATGGTCGTGGAGACAGTGCAGTCGCTTCCCTTCTGAAAAGGAAAATTGTCGCTGCAGACACCGCCTTCGGACCGAGGGACAGAATTCCCGGACTGCACAATGCCAACTTACCCCAGAAAATCCTGTCGATGACAGACACAAGACGAACTGGTGGAATGATGGGTAAAAATACTGAAACCCGTGTATGACAGATTCATAGTATAAACTTTGAAGAATAGTTTCCAAACAGCACCACAACCAAAAGTGAAAGACCGATATATATCGCAAGTCTGGTAGCATATCTTTGGCCACAAACATATCGTAACATGAAACCACGGACTGAAACCTCTACCATGGTTTTCGACGGGGAACGATTGTTTCAAATTCCAGGGTCAGTATAACGTAAATATTGGATAAGTCGTCACAGAAAGCTCATTCCGTCCCGTCTTATCGAGTATTCATTGCCAACACACCAGTGCGCATGGAAGATATAGCTGGATAGGCTGGATTTTACAAAAGATGGGCTGATATCTCAGTGATGCAATGCAAGAAAAAACAAGAGCTGTTCCGAACAGCGAATACCGTTCGTCGAGACAGCTAAGCACGAGGTGAATGACAGTTGCCTTTCTAGATATCAGACAGACTCGCCTAGACTATCAGATACTGTCATTTCACAGGAAACATTCGGATAAGTCAGTACGTCTATTTTTCTATCTTTACTGCCAGCATGAGATGAAAAAGGTTTATTCAGAATGTTCACTCGACAGAGCGAGAGAGGATGCAGATTTTAAATATCCGAGAAGATACGTGTGGGAATGCGAAAATAAGCACAGTCTGAAGAAGGAACGGAACTGCTCGGCTCCTAAAACTGCTTTCCTAAATATGGAATTACAGGGTGACAGAGGAGGAGCTGTTAAACGCACCGAAAACACCTGCATATATTCACGCCTGCAACCACATCCTGATACCTGCAAATACTTTGGGAAGGTGCGACTGAGAAGAGTCAGCTACTTACGAGCCGAGATGGCCATTTGTGGTATTTGGCTTTGTGCCCACCATTTTAATCCTAAAGTTCATGAGTACGTGGCGAAGTTGTCACTCTATTCGGGGGAGGAGGAGACATCGTAATTGAATATCCCGGCCTAATTTGACAGTTGTAAGCACATTGACAGTTGTAGCACTGTTTCCTCCTGTCTACCCTTCAGTCTCAGTCCTTCAGACTCACATCGGCGAAGTTTGATGTTACAGACATCCGGAGATGGATGTCGGTTTACTGCGTGTTTAGAATCACAATCAACAGTGCAAAACAGGATAAAATAAACTGGCAGTGCAAATACGTCCATTACAAAGGGGCTGAGTCTCAAATCAAATGTTCGACTAACTTGAAGAAAATCATCATCCGTGATCGTCAAACGGAAATCCAGCGCACTGAGGACACATGGCATCAAATGGCGAAAGCGAAACCACGTCAACTGGTTAGAATCGATGAGTATTTCGCTTAATGAGCGACCCAAATTTGAAGGACCCAAAAACTGTTCAGATCTGTTGCGATTGGTATTTGGGGGCCATACGTTTGTCGTACTGGAAAACGAAGAACTGAGTAGGTTGGTTGAGACTCCTTGTTTGCTTGCGACCAGACCGGTACTTGAGGATGATGGGTTAGTGGCCAAAGGATTTACGGTAGAACTGTGTGAAAAGGATCCAGGTTTCGAAATAAAGTTTCCTGCGAACGGAGTAGCAGCATCAATATTCGCATCCCTGATGGTCACCGGGACAATGCCGTTATTTTCGATCAAGGAATCAGATGAAGTAAGTTTTTCCTCATGAATTCGAGTGAAACTCTGTACTGGTATCCAATCATCACCGAGAAGAGTGCAAAATTGGGCAGCCAAGTTATCGGACGTACAAACTTCTGAACCACATACCCAGGAAAGCACAGCTTCGTTGAAACTTGTCTGTTCCAAGTTACAGGGCAACAAATCCGTGGTTGTCAGAAGTAGACCTGGGTGAAGCAAAATAAATGCACAAAGGGGCCAGTCTAAATTCGGTTGAACTAATGATCACCACAGGAATCGCTCAAAGTAAGAAAGGTCAAACGCCATCGTTTTGAAGGAGTGCTGAGAAGATTACTAGAAAGCATTCTAACTCAACGTAGGAGCTTGAACTAATGCAACCGGAATTGTGGTATTCGCTCTAGTTAACGACCCTTCCTTGAAACGACCAAGGAACTACACACATTGTTCGCCAGAGATAGACTCCTGTATCTTCCGAAAAAGTAGCCTGTAAAGTCGCATTTTTCAGCGACAATGCACAATTTATGGGCTCGGGACAAAGCAGTGCAACATGATTCGCAGGCACCAGTCTAGCCACAATCCTACTCACTTCAGTATTTTGTTACTGTCAATGATGTCGATCCTCCACTTTCAAACTCCACGATGACAGTTAGGCTTAGGCACTGTGACACAGCCTAATCAACTCGAGATATTTTGGGCAAGCAAACAATAGTATTATGTTCAGATATGTTCCAATGAACAGCTTCACGCTCCAGATACTACAGAATATCTTTGCAAAGATGATTTTTAATGCCTGAGGTAACGGAGCTTCGTCCGCCTCATGTAGAAAGTCCTTCAACACACTGGAAGAGAGTGACTCACACAACCAGCAGAACCACAAGTTAAACTTACAACAACAATATTGCCCCATCTGACACTGTAGTCGCATGCAACGGAGCGCAACTGGACAATACTCATCCTCGAGACCAAAATATTCCCTTGATGGGACACATCAGATTGTCCACTCCGGTACCCTGTGTTTTGGTTTTCAGTGTCCAGGGTAGGTGTGACATCAGTAGACAAGAGCGACTGATATGTTATTGATACATAAAGACAATCTGGATAGTCTAACTGATGAATAGTAGCACAGTCCGGGCATCACATGCGCCACCTATCAGTCGGCTGTTAAGAGAACATAATTCTACGTCATATTTGCAGAACTGGCTTCAAACAATCTGAATCCACATTTAGGAGAAAGCTTATGCCAAACAAGGGGGCGCAGCCAACTAATGAAAACGAAGAAAAAAACTAGTACGTCGCTTCAGTTCTTTTGTTGGAATCATGGTTGAACACTCACCCGAAGGTTGTAGGGGCTCTCTGAGAAATGTTGCCAAGTCCTCTGCTTCAGGCTCCCTAGTTTCCAAGTACACAGTACCAGCATCTTGCTCTTCAGGACATTCAGATCCGTTTACTGTGTGCTCAGCATCAATGAACTCATAAAACGTTTGCGTCTGAACTGACGAATCGACTGGAATGTGTTGCTCCTCGTAACGGAGTTCACGCCGATCGCACGGATCCTGGAATACCCTTGTTTCCTTTTTTTCACCGTCCTAATGATAGAAAAACAGTGAGGATCAAGAACCACAGTTGTTTAAGGTTTACTTAACTTAAACGAGCAAGTATTCTAAAGTACTGAAGTAGGGCTTGTGAAAGACGGAATTTGAAGAATGAAAAACTTAAGATATACTAGGAGAAGTTGCCTATTGGTAGGGGGTTTCGAACCAAGATGTGCTAGTAGGCTCTGCCTGAGTTCTTCATTAGGAGCCGTCTACAACTAACCTATTTTCTGAGCGTATTTATACGCGACTGATTTAGGCGTGACCGAAAAAGTTGCTTGTTCTGAGTCTGTTACGTACAGAGTAGGACATTCAGTAGCAAGACTGGGTTGCTACTCAATGTGGGGAAGCTATTTCGCGGAAAACCTGATGATGGTCCTGTTGTAGCAATGATTGACTAAAACTGTCCTTCGTCATCGTTCAATGAAACATCTCTGCCAAACAGTATCCATTAGATAGGCGAGGGGATGAACAGTGTGTCGTTTGCACAGAGGCTTTGTGTCTAACACACCGCAATACTGTAGTTTGCCTATCAGTCACAAAACGTGCAACCGCAAGGGAACGGATTACTGTTTCTATGCTGCCGCTTAGCTAGCTGGAAGCAATTATTCAAAGGTTGACGAAGCTAACAGGCAAAGCGTTTTAAGGAAATAAGCATACATCGCGACAAAAAGGTATGGATAAAAGGTTCATCTCTCGGATGACGGTTTTAGAGGCGAATCAATCAGTTACTTTTGGAAAATTGACAAATTGGAATGGTTTTGGATAAATGCCCAATCCATTCTTACAATTGTCCAGCAATATGAAGTCTATTTCTACTCCTCGAATATGGCGTAACTGGGACCCGTCAAAGAACGATGACAAGCCGTTACACTTTCATATCGCCCAAACGTTCTATGGTGTTTCCAGCCTTAGTACAGACGTTCAATCAGATTCGGCAATGATATGCTATCAGCGAGTATGACAGATACTCATTGCTTCATACCAGCAATGTTATGCTGTAGATCTAGGAGGACTTTACCAAAGGCTAGCTCTGCTAAATTTGATAAAGTGTGTTCATCGAGGAAACGCGCACTACGCCACTAAAATCACCTACCAGTTCCAAAGCGCCACTATCTTCCCTCTTACATTTATCAGTGTAAGGAACTGTGACGGCTACACATATTTTATGGCATGCGAAGATCACTATCGACGAGCGATTACGCAAATGGGGCTTTGAGTCTCCAACAGTGTGGAACTCTAGAAGAACATGATGAGTATTTGTCTTGCCTAGTGTATATTTATTGAAATCCCAAAAGGCAAGACCACCAACTACGAGAGTAAAGACAGCGGACTCTGAAGTCGCCCATTTTATCAATGTGTTCGAAAGTCTACAAAAGTACAGTTCTAAGAGAATTCCCTTGTATAATCTGTAGTTCGCCGACCCGGGTTAACACTTAGCTGAGACGGAGAAGAAGACAGGTTTGAATCAATAAAAGTTACCGCATTGTGTTCGATAATAGCCAGGGATCGAAAAACGTGGCAAGACCTAGATACTTATCCACACGGTCGACCTTATATGCGACTTTTTCCGGGACACATAATCCGGCCAATAGAGGAAGTAGGGCGGGTGACAACTGATGGCCTTCTTTAGCTGAGTTGTTATTTGGGGTAGCTGTTCACACATATTTTGGGATTGAGTAGAATGATCAAATGACAATCACGATTGTCGGACAGATTAGGCAAAATGGTTAGATCGCGGTCACCTCGTCGGCTACCAAGTACGAGCTGTAACAAATATTATACCTAGGATATGAACTATGCTGGAAGTCGGAGCCCCTAGTACAGGAGGTCGGAAGATGCTACTCACAAGGCTAAGTAGCACATTCCGTTTTGAATATCCTACCAAATGGAACACAAGGCGGCCTTGGTGCAGCATTTTCAGATGAAGGGCATTATAAGCGGGAGATTTAGCTTGGTCTCTCGTTAACACCAACTTACTATGCAAATGGGTGTATTTAGCCAAGGTCGTATTCTTGTTCTGGACAAGAAGACCCAATAACCCGGCCACTCTAAGTTTCCGTGTTGAATAATTTCAATAGCACATCTCTGATTTTCCACTTGAACAAAGCAATGGTGCATTATGGTACCGTGCTTCACCGATAACTTAGGTGCTGATGTTAGGGGAAATTGAACCTCCGTTGTTCAGGACTCTTACCATATGACAGTGTTTACTGGTCCACACAGTTAAAAAGATGGCACTTATGTGAAACCAGTAAATTATATTATTTTTTAGAAACAGGGTGACGTAACACACTTGCGTCCCACAGTACAGAACACTGAGAAGAGGCACAATCGGATAAATCTTAGTAAAGTGAGGTGAACAGAGCGTACCAAGAACACTCACCTGTCCGCCAAGCCCAAAAAGACAATGGCTTTTGTGAATATAGTCTTTCAGTTGTTTTTGTAGTCGTGCACGAAACAATCGATCGTTAACTGAGGAAGTAGGCTGGAGGATACAGAACAAAGTACCATTGACACAAATGGCCTGAGTGTTGTCATATAAGTGTGTAAAGCATAAAGGAAGCGAAAACGAACCGTTCGGATATGTGGGATTTTAGGCAATGGAGGACTTGGTAGAGAAGAGGCGAAGACTCCGGTCCCGGTCTGGTGAAAAGACAAAAAAAACAGAGGAGATCTGAACGACTTTGTGGTGAACAACTGGTGGACTTTTCTTGCTAAAACACACTTCTCATAAGGTTGCTGAAAAGTCTCCGACAGCCCACGACCGGTTTCTTCCTTCTCGGGGCTCATTTAGTAGGCTAAGTCCTAGAGTTTCCATCAGCCTTATGTTCTGCTTGAGCACCAAATTGCAGCAACTTAGTATAAAACTTCGTCAATCGGTGGATTTACCCGGTAAATGATTCGAAAACAGTTTAAATAGTTCCTCTGCAATTGCAAAAAATCTGTTATATCGGTAAGAAGCTGCATTGGTAACAGAACCAACATTACTGATTGTAACATGAGTGCATGGAAAAATAGATGGGCAGATAATGTGAGAATGGCATAGGATTTCCATTGGTAGGAATGATAGCCAAAAGGCGAGTACGGTTGAATACCGCACACCCAAACACCGGTTGAATGTTCCGTGAGGAGTCAGACGGCGGGGCTAGTAAATGGGTGTTCAAGCAGAACTCCTCTTCGTCTGTCCCTTCGAAGTAAACGAACTACCTAATTTTGTCCACTCGAAGAATGATCAATCGTCCTTTCGTTCCACCGCGCCTTTAGAAAATATGAAGCATTTTAATCACTCTCCATATGCTATTGCTCAAGATAGTATGCAAACAAACAAATTGATGCAGACAATGACGTGCATGACAAACAATATCCAGAGAACGTCGCCGAACAAGTACATGACAGAGGATAACGTAGGAATGGATCCGAAGACGTCAAGGCTTCAAATATTGACTTACAGCGATTGTCGCGATGAAATATTCACCGATTGTGATACGGAAACGCAATCCAAAGATAGCATTCATTCTGCGAAGCTATTGTGCAAAACAAGTGGTCATCGATAAGGTGGGAGGTTTCGGCTTACTCTCAATTGCTGCAACAACCGGTAGTGCAGTTCATATTCCATAAAAGGTAGAAGCTAAAAGAAACATTGTATTACACATCTAAAACTGGGATTGTTTACCTCACTTAGTTCATTTGCGGCAACTTCACCTTTGACATCCTTTTTTGACCGACAAACACTAAAGGTAATCAACACAAGGATGAAGATGAATCATGTGTAGGAAGCAAGGCGATGAATTGGAACCGCTGTCTCGTCAAACATGCCTCTGCGTTTCCCTTTGGAAAAAGAGCTCAATAGAGAAACATACCGATCTTCAACAAGTCGTGCTGGAGAGATAAAAGGATAGAAAAGCCCACATCTGTCCCGCCAGTGCTGTACACAATCACAGCCACATGGGAAACTGTCAGGTAGAAAAGTACTGCAGCCTTCTCTGTTGACGATACATTCATTGAAATTTCGGCAGGCAACCACACAGCAAAATATCTCACGTTCACATGATGGTATACTGAGAGATTAATCAAATGCTCAAAAACCCGATGGTGGTACAGTAAATGGTCAATAAAAAACGGCTGTTTATGCTCTCATATGAGTTGAGCGACACATACAGGTCGATCCAGTCCACTGGGGGACCAGCATATGCGAACAGAAATGGCAAGTTCGTGCTTAAATTACGCATTAACTGGGTGCGCTTGTGTACGTATCGGAACGGTCTTTCAGAGGAGAGGTCAAGTTGTTTCGGTGTGGTGTACTTCATTCTTGCATAAAGGGAAAAGGGTGGAGGTAAGGAAGCCTGGAGATCGTCAGTCAAAACAGTTTTTGGTCATAGATGGTCGTCTGTGAACCTCGACAATACGTTACAAGGAGCTTGCATCATAGGTGTCATCCGACTAGAAGTGCACCCAGTGCAAAATTACACTACACGCGGCCAAACCAGCTTAACAACTCCCAAGATATTGTTTGAAAGCGCATAACGGATGTCACATATCACTGTATTGTGAAAAAATATTGCGAAGATAGGGGTTGTTTGAACGCAAAAATATCCAAGCAGAATCGCAAAGCGGATTCTGAGAGGGAATTCGTAGATAGGTCCACGTAGTGATGACAGAAACGGACGACCGGGTTCAGTGACATTTCACTGAATGCAAAGAACGTTCGTAAGCACAGTAAACTATTACCACCATAGAACGCAATAGTGATGCTATGAACTCAATGAGTTTTGGACTAACCACCTATCTTTTTTAGGTATCCAGAGATGGTCCATTTAGTCCGCCGAAAATGCATATAAACCACAATCGCCATTAAAATTAGTACGTGGATTTAAGCCAATATCCGTCCTGTTATATAGTCCTGTCAATTCAGCAATGCACTTTCAGCCTATTCAAAAGGATACGCCATTGCAGGTTGCTGTGCCATCGCTCGGGTAAATGTACTCTATCATCCTATTGTACCATCATAACAGAACAAAAACACAGCACAATGCGCTGGCCCATGCTGTCAAGCCTGAAAGATTCGCTTATTAATCTTCTGGATGCCGTACAGACGGAGCTTTGATTTCAGAAGACTTTGACGAGCTCCACTGATAACCCGAGCCGGTGGGCAGTGGGTGTTGTTGAGTTTGCAGTTGAGCATCCCAGGTATCCGTCTCGACCTTTCCTCGTCTTTACACTACTTTGCTGAGATTTCCATTGCTGTCAGTAGATCATCCACTATTCGCAAGTAATGAGTGTGGCTTTCCATGATTTTCCATGCCAGTGGCCTACCATGCCAATTTTCTTTGACGTTCGATTTTGACCGGTTGGTGTCAGAAAAGGACCACTAATAAGTCAGAAAAATTGTTAACGCTAGAACGCGGAATTCAATTTCATTAGATTTGTAAATTCAGATAACTGTATCTGTTAGAATTCACTGACAACTTCGCTGAACTTGACGAATTCTGTAGAACTTCACTAGAATCTGCTGAACAGTTGGAGCACAATAACCTGAAATCGCCAAGCAGCAAAGATAACCGCGTAGCGAGAATAATGACTGGCGTCCATTCGATACGTGATTGGTTGGAAAGTTGAAAGGCCATAAACCCTCCTTCGACCATGAATCCAGTGACCAGTTGTTTGAAGAATGTGTGGCGAAAATGCTATGTTCCAATTTGAAACTGAGCGGAGAAAATCAACGAAAAAGACTGGCTTTGATGGTGCATGAGCTCGGTGCACTGTGGTACACCCCTCCGACTTTATGGCGGGGCATCATACATACCGCTGGGTTAGATCGACAGCACACCTATCGGATGCCAAATGAGGCCCCGACGGGGGAACTCAGCGCTGGTGCATCCCACAGCCTACACATCGTTAGGATTGCTGCGCTGTTCTCACAAGCCTCTAATCTGGAGGGCCTAGCAGCCAAACTAAGCATAGGCTTGGAGCGAACAGTGCGACAGTGCTGGCCTCATGGAATCGATGGCTTGATCGATGCTCCGAAGCCAGGGCTATAGCGACCAGCTGGCTCAGCACTGATAGAACAAAGACTTGCCGTATTTTGATAACTTCGGCACGAAGTGTCAGTTTACATCTATCTGACTCGACTCACACCACGCGCGAGTCTGAATGAAACTCTACAAAGCAGTTTACACATCATCTTTGTTATCCAAATGTTGCACAAAATCACTACTGTTACTCGAAAAGCAAGCATTGGTTTCCACGCATGAGTGAACCGAATTACTCGCTTCGGGCACGAAAGGTTTCCGCGTTCGTTCAAGTTCAAAAAGTGATCCATAAGGGTGAAATATTCAAATGATGTTTTCCGGGTGCTTGGCTGATCCCTATGCAGTATGTACAACTCCCTTAAAATCCGTTAAACACTTTTGAGCTAAATCTGTTGGACTTTCGTTGTGATTTGTGTAAAATTGTCTTCATTCATCATTTTTGCGCGCATTTTGATTTCGCTCCTCTACTGTCATGAGTGAGTGTGTTCTAAAATCATCCTCTGAAGAGATTTTTGTGCGTGCAGCCGACAAGAAAACCACAAATACAATGAGGTACTATGAATTACTGTACTGTCGGTGCAGCAAGCGGGCCTCAAAACCAAGCGAAAGTAGTAGACTCCGACGACGACATCAAACCCTAGTGACAAGCAGCGCTAGAATCATCAGCATGCACTCCAATTTTGCTTAAGAAGATAAAGAGACAATCTTGAAGTCACTACTTATTGTCCTATTTACAATCAGAGGTGAATGAGCCTGTGGCAGCAAAGGTCGCATCAGTCTTCATCACCGTTGACTAGATAATCTTCATAATTTAACACCATATGCCAAAGGAGACATTTCGGCCATCAGCAGTGACATACTGCTTTTAGTACGATCCCAAGCTGTTTGCAAGAGAACAAAAGTATAAAATCCCATAAGAATTACGGTACTGCATGTACCGAGACCTTGAGGTTGTATCTCACGATTGATAATTTGACATCATTCTATTAATTATTAGGCATGCACAACTGTTTCTAATTAGTCTGAAGAGCATGCTCCCGAGCCTCGCAGATGCACCTGTCTACTGATACATAAGCAATATCACTAAATTTCGATACAGGATCACGCACTCAGTAAATTTGGCACTAAAAAAGCTTGTAAACCTTAATACGGATATAAAAGTGCCTACAACGTGGTCCTATCTTTAGCCTATCATGTGTTCAGGTAAGCAGACTGTATCATTAAGTGATACTTCCTAATTCGAGATATTTGATGACTTTGAAAAACCGTTCATTTAAGCATGCCAGATAATCCGGGAAATCACAAGAAATTGTACTGACTTATTCACTGGCAAAGTTGCAACCTTAAGCATACCGGAATTTCCGGGAAGTTATTTTTATTTGCTCGATTCTGAACTGATGGTGCTTGTGGAATGATGTAGTTTCTCACACAGAGTACATTTGTGTATAATCGCTAGAGAAAATTTCGAAGCTTCGCTTTATGACCAGTGGTAGTAATGTTTCAAGGTATTTTTAACCACTCAAACGCTCTGTGTAGCGGTCAGAGAATTATTTATTCTTTCAGAGTTATTGATGACCATTTGTGTAAAACCATCCGGTTTTTATTCATTTTCTCAGAGATGGTAGATCATAGTGTCCAACTTTACGTTTCCCGTCTGTTTCTTAGTCTGAATCTATCGTTAACAACGAAAAGTGACGGGAAAGGCTATTCACTCACTCGAGAATGTTCACCGAATACACAGCTCTCGCTGAAGCCGATGAACTAGAACAGCATAGGCCGTTTTGGATCGTACTCGGCTCTTTATGATTCCATGGATACACCACAGAAAGTTGTCACCACTTGATGCACATTCGCTGTAAAAGTCATACTCAAGTGATCATTATACTAAAGTAATGTGAGTTGGCAACGAAGGAGTCAGTGTGCGGCTTTGTTAGCTAATCTATGCGTCGTCTTTCGTTATTGTGCCACAGATTAGTGTTTGCGTACCCCAAGTCTATTATGAAATATTAAACACTGATTCCTTCGAGACCATAAAGTGAACAGTAGCGTCTAGACAGCCTTTGAACCGACCGCTGCCAGCTATGACAGGACACCCAGTGATCCTCGGTGGGATCGCTTGGGCAGAACAAACGATTTGGCCGGTGGCTGCTCCTGTCTATGTTTAACCACCCAACCGTACATGTGACTACACTTCAAAAGTCATTTAAAAAAACCATGAGTAGTATTCACTACTCGCAAATGGAAGCTTTCAGAGATGGTAAATCATCCAGTTGCACATCAGGCTTCTCCTGAGGCAATTTTCCATCGAAATCTGTTTCTAAAATTGACCGTGGTCTGATCTGGGGGTTGGTCACTTTAGGGTCCAGAGGAAGTCACTAAAAGCTTCAAAAAGACCTAATAAAAGGTGGTCACTCTAGAGAGATACGGTAGTAACATGACAGCGAAACGATGCATTGTACAGCTAAATGTCGTCACCAGCACTACAGGGTGTGGGAACAGCAGTACAAACTGAAATGCAACGTATGGCAGCCCCAGCTAGCATCGCCCTTGCATTGAATTGATGAGCACTGAGTAATCCTATTCAATTTCTGTCTCCTCCATAACTGTTTTCCTGTGTCATCAATCCTACGGCCAGCTTCTACGACCACCACCCTGTCCGTCCTTCTTTCATGCATATAAACTAACTCATGTACATAGGTTCTTCCAGTCCAACAATCCCAATAACTCGGAATACAAGTTTTCATTTGCGGTCCCTCCCACGCCGGCCAGTGACAAACTAAACGTTGAAAAGAATAGTTCAACAGCGCACAGTGCAGTTGGTCGGGCGACTTGGTGGGATACCAGTAGATTAGGGTGATCTATTTGTTATTGGATCGTTCGTCATATCTGGAGCTTCGTTTGCAAGCGTTTCATTGACATTCCAGGAGAACTAAGTGCATTGTTGAATGCAGCCAGAAGCGTCTTGATGAAGTCTTCTCCTGCGGCGACGAAACCTTTGTGGACCAGTAGCCAGGCTCGGCAAACAGTTCAACAAATATGAAGTTGGTCAGGTACTGCGGTTGTGCAGGATGACAACAGGCTCGATTGCCTTGTTCAAGAACAGAGATAGCGAGACATTCTACACATCCAGACTCCTTTCGTATCGCTGCTTGGAGGCTCAAATAATACAACTGTGCAGTCAAATAATGTCGTCAGCTGAAGTTTTTAACAGATTAATTTGATTTCTTGCAACTATATGATCTTGGAATGAAAAGTGCAGTTAAAGGGGACGATGAGAAAGGCAACAGTGACCGGGATTTATGACCAACTGGACAATGAACATGTTCATAACATGCTCATAAAGTTCATCTTTGAATACAATTAGATGAACTTAATAGTTATACGCCAGTGAAGCGTCCCTGTCAGCACTGGTGTTGCTGTCTCTGATGACGATGGTGAACATTTTGGGCTGGTCTTGCTGTGAGCCGAGGGACGTAACCTAACGGTGACGGCAACGGGTGGACAAGTCACCTGGACAGTCACTGTCTAGTTTCTGACACATTGTCCAGGCATTCACCGACGTGAAAACGTAGAATGTTTTGACTGAGGCTACCATGCAAGGCACAAGAGTGAAAATTGTTTAAAATTTATTTCAAATGCTTAACTCACTATCAAGCGCATAACACAAGGAGGGCGGCCTACATGCATTTTGGCGGATGTTTTGTTCACGTGGTTGGTACCAGGATATACGAAAAGTAGTTTAAACACTTGAACATTCACGACTAAAAGGGTGTGTTCAGTAACCGGTAAACCAAACTATACGCATACACAGTTAACCATCATGATCGATTATTACAGAATGAGCCGAGTATTTCAATAAACACTCGTCCGTTCATTCATTCACAAGGATGAGCTCAAACAAACTGCTAGCGATAGCAATCGCAGTTCCAGACATCGTTCATATTTCGCTCCGATGTGTGATCATACTGTCAACCACTTTGGGGGGGGGGGAGAATTCGTGGCATGCACGAACGACTCCAATAGTATATCACCCACACCGTCTCGAAAAGCCAGACAAAAGAAAACCAAGGCTGTCTAGGCTTTGCTCAAATCACTCTGTCACAGGATTTTCAGGAATGGCGCTTCCACTGAACCAAAGGTAACCTAGTTACCAAATTGGGCAAAAAGCTAGAATTTCGGTTGTTAATGTGGTGATCAAAGCAATTGCTATTTTTAAAGGCCACCGTATTAGGGGAAGGAGTTCGGGCTGATCTTTAGTATTGTAGGGAAATAAGTCGGACTACAAACCGAGGAATATGACAGGTAAGGTCATTACAGTTAACGACGAAAAAGTCAATACAACTCAGGCATCCACATGATTACATACAAAACTTCCATTATTGCAAGCGACGTAACATCAGAACTTCTGCGACGTCATTACCATCAATGACAGCAAAACCGGAGGGGAGCACTGGCGCTCCACTGCAACATCGAAGCGATTCACTGAAAGTACCGATCGTCTACGCGAGGAGGCATCCAAGAAACATAGTGTGCTCTCTGAAATTTAGAGGATACGCACCACGTCGTTCGGGAATCCGAATTATTCTAACCTAAGTATCTGACTGCCATTCCCAAAGAAATGTGAAAGAACAGTCTGCGAGAGACACTGTAGTATGGACCTGTTACATGTGGTTATTGGACTACGCTTCAACGGAATGATTAATTCGAATCCACCCTTACTGAGAAAAGATGGAGATCAGAGAGTCGTGCTTCAAGACAAATATTGCTTCAAATTCTAGCAGCCAATGGTAGCCAAATTCAACATAGCCTTTGGTGTAGTAGAGCGTGGGTGAATTGTTTGCGCTGCGATCAACTGAGCTACCAGCGCTCTTCTTCATGGCAGGCCGTGAAACATAACGCTGAATGACATAGCATCGTTAAAACAGTTTGCTTGATGAGGTCAACAATCCCTAATGTACGAAGAATCCGTCGGTTTCAGTCTGTTCACGAAATTATGCAAGAGATGTTGTTTATCTCCCATCCAGCCGGTTCAACCATGCTATAGTTGGAATAATGCGGCAAAACATCGGGGAGTATCATGGAGAGATCATACGAATCTTTGGTGTTGAATGAAAAAATAAGGTATGGAATTTCGGTAGGAAAAAAAGACAAATGTCTAAAACGCGTGAAGAACTCAATGCATCATAGCACATTGAAGGCCAACACGTCTTTGGGAAATACAATGATAAAAACTAACATACCTTAGCTGCTAACAAGAACAGAGAGATGAGGAGGAGAAAAACAAAGAGACATACCGAGCCTGGATGAGGGATGGCTTTCCGGTAAGAAGTAGTTCGGCTGGAAAGTCTGCCGAAGACAATAACACATCTGGTACAGGAGCTGCGTTGCACATCGCGCATTTTGTCGATGGTGTCGACTGAAAGGACACTTGTCGTGTTGCAGTTTCCGGGTAGCGGGCCAAATGACATATGGAACAATCAGGACTGGAGGGTTCAAATTTAACAGACATGGAATATTTCTCAACCATTCAGAAACGACTGAGTCAAACACGAATCGTAACTCAGGATGTTGCCTCTGGGACACATGTTGTGTACTGATCAGAGATAGCCTGCTCAACCAAAACAACCTTGTTCGACAAACACCAATGATGACAGAAGTGTGCACAGATAACTACACAGTCCACGGATTGACTGCAGATGTGATCGTTCGGATAAAAATCGTATGTCTAGAGCTAAACCAACAAATAGGATAGGAAGGCTACTGAATTTAGATCGATTGTGGGAAACACAAGTTAGCCCCAACCTCAACTAAATGCTACGCCGGAGCAACACAACGGATAACATAACCAGATTCATGTTGGACAATATGAAATCCTTTTCCCTTAGGTAACCTCAGATTTGATGCAGACTCCGCGTCAATAGTATGAAGCTTGTAGTCGTTTGTTTCTTGTAGCATCAAACCGTATAGACAACACAACCATGGTTAAACTGATAGTAATCGCCATACTGAACTGCGCTCACTGAATCACTTCAGTAGCTATTTGTGCGAACGCATCTTACAGCCTTCAGGTGATACTGACGAAATTATCACAGCTTCGCGGAATTTCGTGGCCTCAGCAAGGACAAGGTGTGTCACGACTAATGACGGTATAATCACTAAAAGTCGAGCTGTTCAACGTCTGCGTCCACAATCTAACTAAACGCGACGTGACCATGCCGTGTTGTTCTGGCTCCATTAGCTACAAACCTAGACAAACAGACAAAAGCTTCATCTCACAAGTAAGCTTATACTTGCTACGATGGTGAACGCGGTAGGATCAAAAGCCGACTCACTAAAGGTATAGAAGAACAAAGCATATGCATCTAATAATAAGATTATCTCATACATGTCACAGGTACAAAAAACCGCGGCCAATTTTCACGTTCTAAAGAAAAGAATATGAGCTGCATTGCAATCTTTCAATAACTGCTAACTGTGTGACACAGATCCAATGTGCTCACATAGGAGGCGGTCAGAGGCACTATTTGGCTATCGTTATCACTAAATAAAAGCTTACTTGCCGTTATAAAAACACGAAAAGAAAACACTCTCATCTATAGTCGTAGCTGTACCTGAACTGTGCGCCGTTCGACACAGCAAGTTTGGTATCCCACTTCCATTGTACAAGCCCCTGTGTGAGTATACCTGCTTTTTACTGTACGCAAGTCCGTATGTATCGTTCTACGTTGTCTATATGTACCCTCGTGGATACACCTCGTCGTGCGCATTCGCTGTTTAGTAGTTTGTCACTTCCGACTTACAACCTCTACTGATCGGGTCTTGTCTGCGATTTTGTACACTTGTGAATCATGAAGAACAACTAGACCATGGTACCGAAGACTGGAGAGGAACTGACAAGCGCATTTGACCTCTATAAATCTGCATCAGCATTGACATCAGTCTGACAAATAAAATCAACAAACCTCAGAAGCTATACTTATAGTCGCATACCTGCATTGATTAAGTTACAAGTGGAATTAGCTGGTGCCAGCGGATTTGCAAAGATGTGATTGAAAAGGATACTTAAAATCCAGTCAGAATCCAAGAAGTCCATCACTATTTTAGAAAAGAAAGTTCTGTGTTGGGCGTAGGTATTTAATAACATATTCATCCAGCTTGGCACCGAACTCGAACGACAATCCCAGCATTTTTCTGTTTACTTTTCTTCTACTGTTGCTAACTTGCCCTTTGCCTATAGGTGAACGTTTCACACTGAGGACAACGAGGGTGAAAGAAAAGTCAGAAGAGCATCAGTTGCGTTTGTATCATCCGAATCCAGTAGATTACAAATACTTCGTGTTTCGGAATAAGCAATCAGTAGACAAATCCTAAAGGTTGGTTACTAGGCATCATGATGTCATCAACCTTACTGCGGAACACTATCAAAGCACTTCTTGATATGGTATCGAAAATCCAATGGATCCGCCTGAAAAAACTGCTCAGTTTTACGCAAGTGCATCGGGAATAATCAGTTCAAGGTATAAATTTACGCGATTTCGGTCGCCATTAATCGGAAACGTCTATGGAACGTACGACGACGAAAAGCAGTTCACCGGAATAGCGCCACACTGATACTGTCCTCGTTACTGCAAGGCGACACGGATGGTAATTACGGAAAATGGGTCTAGGTGCTTAGTAGGTACTCAAAGACCGAGATATAGCGAAGCTATCTCTAGTCATTTATCTGCCAGGCAAACACGAACCCGAAAACGGTTGAAGTTCACTTGAGGCGAGTAGCCAGAAACAAAGTTGCTCACACCCTACGAATGTCGTGTAGTGATCTCTCCAATAAGCAGTATCCTTCAAAAGGGCATGATTCACTCCTTGCCGAGAATTATGACAAGTTTGGGAGGGAGCTTCGAGAAATTCCATTCAGGTTGCCTTTTCGAAAGGACCCTTACTAGTCAGGCAGACAAATAAATGTAGTCTACATCAATACCTGATTAGCGTGCACATCTTAAAAAAATTAGTTTCATGCATCTTCCACAATATCAGCCAAAACTAACAATGCTTTCGAAAGGAAAAATACTTTGACACCTTGAACATCATCTCAACTAAAGCCTGAAACAGCCTTTGTGCTGCACGTTCGGCTGAAGAACAGAAAAAGCTAGAGCTTCATACCAATCATGACTAAATTTCCCGTGTAAATCAATAAGTACGCAAACGGGTGATTAGAACTCACTGATTGTTTGAATAGTCTACGAGCGCGCGGCTTAAGCTGAGCAGTAAATGCGCCTTTTGTCTGGTAAAGCGATTTGCTGAAGTTGCGTGTAACTCACACATCCAACCAGTAGGTGGTACGATAGTCTGCTCTAACTCCCCATAAACACACGTACCAGAGTCATCGGTTGAGGAAAGTAATTTTCATCACGGCAAAGAAATTTACAAGAGCGACTGAGCTCAACAATCCAGCCGAACAGTGGTCTGTGGACTGAGCAACCCCTCTGAACCCACGCGTTACAGGCACCGGTTGAGAAATGCACTTCCACCATTTGACGAGAACGTTGCAATAGGATCACAAACCTAATCAAGCGGTGTTCAGATGGCTGAACACGTCGAAAAGAGTTCAAGTTGCACGAAAAGGGTGATGAGGTCGCTTCACCTACGAAACCATGTGAGAGGTCAGTGTGGATTGTGGCCAAACTGGCAGTATGCTAGCTGTCGCAGTTCGATTCCCGGTCAAAATAAACTTTTCATCTGACCCTAGAGGCATCGTTTTGTGGGTTGAAGCATTGGCTTTTGTACCTACTTTATTACATATGAATTCTTATGATATCCTCTTGCCCAAATGAGCAGGACTCCGTCATCCAAACGATGATGACTGAACCTATGACCGCTTGAACGGTTCTGGATGGGATGCGGTAACCACCCACGTGAGTGAAACTATTTTGATCAATGAGCGGAAGACATTTCATATTGAACGGTAAGTACGGTAAGTGAGTTCTGAGGGACATTTTGGCTTTTAGGTGTCCTGAAGAAATTTTTTGCTTCCTAAAATCATTTCCTACAGAGACTTGTGGAGTGCTCGAAGGTCGAACACTGGAGGTACCATTGTAGTTTCGGAGTTTAATCTAGCATTGTATGGGACCGTAGCTACAAAACAAGGGGATTTGAAGCATTGTCAAGCCTAACGTCCACTTATTATTTCAGTTTAATTCCGGTTTTCGGCTGAAAAACGCGTACTGACGTGCAGTGACTCCAGCTGCTACAGTTTAGTTCGATGAGAATAAGGATAATAAACGAATGAGAGTCCACGCACCGAAGGCGATGACCCAGTCGGTTCATCTGCGTCAAAAATTGAGAACTACACAATGAAAAGGATAGCTTTGATACAAGACCGCAATTGGCTAAATGACACGACCATATTTGTCAGGGTGACAAACTACTGGTTTGCCTCGTCCCACGGTCCCCATCTGGGGAGATGCCAGTTACCAACGTGACTGAGTTGACTTGTAGGGGCTTTCGTGCTTCGTTGCCAAGACCGCCTGTGGATCGCCACCACTGGCTTATGATTTTAAGCCGATTCAAGCTCGTTAAGAGGTATCTGAAATCTGGATGAAGGACGAGCCCATTGTGGGCTAAGCGTGCAATTTCGACAATGCCTGAGCGAAGTCCAAAAAGACTAAATCATTGTTCATTTGATATGAGAAAAATTTTTTATCAGGTGCATCAAGCAACGATACGTTTGCACAGTAACTGGAAAGCCGGTTCCAGAATGAATGTCCGTTCAGGTGCAGCGTGGTCTTATTTCAAAGAAAGCAAACATAAAGTAACTCACTTGGAAGAAGCTGGAAGGGGTTTTGAGCTTTTTCGACAAAAATTATGTTTCCGAGGTGTGTGACTGTCACCAGGTGGAGACGGTACCACGGTACCTGCTGAGCTCCTGCGGTCGGTTTTGATTAGGTACGGAGAGGAAGCAGGCGAAATACCTGAAGTATCCAATTCCTCCGTAACGCACGGTTCAACTGGTAATTCTGAATTGAGAAACAAAATATTCATCTCAACAATGGGTCATTCTATGTCGTTAGTAGTAGTCACAAAATGTGCACCTTCAATAAAGACGAAGTAGGGATTCTGGCCAGTCCATTGACCACAGTCACGTGGCTAGTTTCGGGTATATGGGCACAGCCGGTTTCCGTGTTCCCCTGTTGTCTCATACAAAGGCAAAATACTCAAATAACCTAGGTAAATAGTTCCGATATTAACACTGCCTGACAACCAACACCGAAATTGATCGCCCTAGGGAAGGTCACATCCCTTTCCCGTAGTCATAACTGGATGCTGTTCCAAAGGCCCACGAGAAAATAAGCCAATCCTATTTCACTGATAGGCGTAACCACACTTGTGATGTTGAGACCAGCTGTACTCAGCTTTTTATGTCGCGTTCCCTTTTTTCTTGTGAGATACGCCGGTGACCTTTTCGGGTCATTTAAGAGGGAGCAAACAAAAAGAAAGAGCATGTTTTTGAAGTTGTCTCCATTTGCCAAGAACCCCAACAAAGCACAGAATCGGTGCAACGAACGTATTCTGGGAGTGTGGCAGACGCCAGTAGTTCAACCGAACACATCCACAGATAATCTTCCAGAGAAACCCTAGAGATCTCTCTGGTCAGGGCAAGTAAAATCCACCTATAATTACTGTTATTACATTGAAACAAGCGCCCACCTACAATTTCAGGGGGTCAGTCGAACGAGAAAACCTTACTGAAAACATCCTCAGTTAACAAGCTATTCATGACAACACAGGTTAATTGATTGGTCATCCTTACGATGTGTCGTCTGATGGCGACCCAAGGGTAAAAAAGCGTGAGACAGAAGTGAAGTGGAAAACGTGTTCACGAAGTGACGCCACCATGCGTCCGTTTCCACTTGTTCGTATCTGTTTTACACCCACAATCGGAGTTCAGCTAACCTGGATTGCATGTTTACTGTGGTCGTCCAAATGAGTGAACAGTAGAATAATGAAGTGTTAGACACCCAAAGCTTCAATAAACAAATCGTCTAACCAGTGTTTAGTTGCGCTTCAGCATATCTAGCGAAACTGCTTCGCACAGGTTGACCGAGGCTCGGCGACCGCAGATCGAGGACAACAGCAGTGCCGTAGTTGGATAAAATACACACATCTTCGTATATGGCACATTCCTCCCGATAGCCAATGACCGCGTTACAGTTTACGCTGTACATGTGTTGTGCCACTTCTGTGCGTAATTCCAGCCACCATGCATCACGGAACTGGATTTCGGCTGAGAAAGTGAGAAGAATGTAAGTGTAGGATGATAAGCCGACAGATACTGACCCTTAGTTCTGTTGAAGAATACATACATACAAGTTCAACAATTTCTTATTATTCCAAAAAGCTATATAGGAAAAATTGCAAGAGGTCAGTGATCCGTTAGCCCCATCGACGCTTGGCAGGTCACTGGTAGCACGGAATAAAATCAAACAGAGCCGATAGGATGGGACATTCTATCTGTAACCAGTGGTTGCGTGAATAATCTTTTATCTTCAGAGGCACTTTGTTCGTAAACTTTAAGGTATGTAGCTCCACAAGTCTACACTTGGTAACCAGGCTGTGCGCATTACAGGAGTCGACCCAAAACAGCGCGCAGCTTAGGTCCTATTCCGTTCAAGAGACTCACACTTCTTGACTTACGGTAACTGTGCTTTGAAAAAGAATTGAGGTACGTGAAGTAAAAATGAAGTGCAAAATAAGGCGAACGGTTTTTCTAGCTTTTGGCTATCGTCGCCATATAGTGAATCGTTGCATGCTACCTCCGTGATGGGGGGAAGCTGATATGGGTGACGGATGACAGATATCGTGGGAACGAATATGTACCCAGGGGACGCGATGGAAAATAGACCCGTGAAGTTGAAGTGAATTAAATATGAATAGATTAAAAGTCTGCAAAAGAAATTCAATTTTAAAATCATCATTATCATCAAAGACAGCACATCAGTGTTGACACTGATGCTTCACTGCCGTAAAGTTGGGGGGTAAGTAGACACAATAAACAAGGTGCGATGGGCCTCACTTCCTCCAGATCCTCTCACAAATGATGCCAAACGAACCGCACAGAGGCGACTATCAACGGATATCCAATCAAGCAGAGACGCCTCCGCTCGGTCGCTCAATACAATACCCACCCCAGCATATCCGGCTGCAGAGGCCTCTGCATCACCAGAGGTGCGCAGCAGGAACCTGGAAGGGAGCGAGGGGGCAGTCAGTTCGATCACAGTACTTGCGTCCTGCATCCTTATTTCTGACAAACAACATACATCAATGCAGAGGGAATCCAGCGTACGAGCAAGAGCCACCTGTTGTCCTGCTTGCTTCAGTGTGCGAACATTAAAAGCGGCTAAGTTCACAGGATTTCGGGGTTTGAAAACAGACTTCGAAGTGTTTAGGGTTGTGACTGAACTCGGGCGTACAGAAGCTGCAGCTGAGTGTGATTCAGGGCGAGCAAAACGGTCAGTCCTAGAGCTGGGACCTGCGGAGAAAGTATTCAAATTTGGGTGGGGGAGGGTGGAAGACGGAAAAAGGGAAAACGTAAGAAGGGAGGCATCAGCAGTGGCATGTTTTCGCTTACCCGCCCTGCTGTATGCAGCAAGTAAGGCGACCCGGCTGATGGCACCACGCGACGGCCGATGTGGCATACGAGTATTGTTAGCTGTAAATTTCATGGTTGTACGAGGGCTGGGATACTGCCAGGGCGCCCACACCTAGACAGAAGGACGATTAGGGTCCTCAACCAAAGCCTTTGGCTCAAAAGCCTAACCGCAAGCCAGCGGTGTTGGGCCGGAAACGCAAGTACATTACCATTTTTACGGAACACGTTGCCACACATGTTCCAACCCCCAACCTGGAGGGCCAGGAGACTGCGTTCGTCAGACCTCTAGCCATTGACCAGCATGGTATGAGAAGCTCTGTGAGTGTCGTGCGGACACACCCCCCAGTATAGCTCACTGGGTGACCGAGGTACACAAACCGCCACACCACGGTAAGGTCCAGTCTCTTAGCGACGATAAAGGGGCGTACGTTTATGTTAGAGCCGACAGAATCAACTCAGTAGATTCAGAATGATGTTGTGGTTTGATACATTTATTTAGGCATCTTCTTTGTTTCACGGGTATGACCAACGGTTTCCAGATCTTCCATAACGTAGTATTCAGAATTTAGCCCAAAGGGAACACCGGAGATTGTGAGAAATTATCCTGTCAGCGAAGTGTTCAAGTGCTGCTGAAATTCTTCAACTACCCCAGGTATCTGTGACACCTGCGTTTGCCACGACTCCTTTTACCGAAGACCTGACATTTTGAAATAAAGTCGATGTACATGACAAGTCACGTACTGTCTATCCCATGCAACTCATCACTAACAAATTTTCCTCATTTATTCGACCGGTGTTATTTTGCAGAATGCCAGTGTGGTAGTTCTATTTTTTGCAAACCTGCTCACTTAATTGTTCGGTGAACCGATGGCGTGGAAATGGGCTAACCTAGGCCCAAAGAAGAAGTGTCTACTGAGACGATGTTGACCGCCAGACTTTTATGAGTCATCATTCGCAAGGTGGGCCACAGAGCATAGTGTCGTTCAATGAAAAATTTATGTGAAACAGCACATTTCCACAAAGAGGCAGTCTTCACTAGTGACGAAATGCATTCCAGTGGGTGACCATTAAAACATCAACCATGGTACGACATTTTGAACCGATCAGAAAGTACACGGTGGGGGGGGGGACACGGAAATGTCAGGAACAGGTATAAACCGCGTACAGATAGTAACGCCGGCAAAGGTTATAGGTACGTCCAACAATCAGCAGGAAATTGAGGGCTTCTAAGCCCTACATTGAAGGCGAGTATCAGTCAACCACTTGTAGAAAACTGTGGGTTATCCTTTGTAGGCTCCTTTCCCGATCAACCACTCAGGCTAATTATCCACTATGGGCTGTCACATGTAACGAATATGACAACTTCCAATGGTCCAGTATGTAGGAACATAGCTTTGAGAAATGCCGCCGGTGGGATATTTGATCGCGAGCTCCAGTAAAGCTAGAAAATACCACAGCGACCTGACTAGTTACACCTATAAACCCAGAGTATTTTTTCCACAAAAGCAGAAATATGGAAACGCAGAAGACTTAAAGGTTTGTTCTTTCCAACATGACATTCTGTTTCACCCTTCTATTGCTCACACGGAGGCGGTGTGAAGATAATGAACCTCAAGTTACCCGTCTTTGAACACTGGTTTCACAACGATAATCTTCTAACTGGATTTTGGATTTTCACTGACCAGCTCATCATGTCCTAACGCAATTTGCTTGTCAGACAAGAACGGTATGCACATGACCGTTAGAAAAAAACATTCCAACTGGGGTTTTCATTGGTTTCAAAAAGGAATGGAATCAATACTTGCGGAAGAGGGATTTCTACACAGTTAAACGAAAGCAAAGACTGAGCAGCGAAAATAGTTATGGTAAACAGAGGATGGATAGGAAATACAAAGTATCAATAGTGTCCAGTAATATGGCAAGAACTTCACTTCGGAAGTGCATCCAGGAAAAAAGGCTTTTGTTGATTGGTCACGTGCTACGCACGCCAAGTTCTCATCTAATAAAAAAGACGTTGCATTCCCTGCCAACCTCAATGTGCCGAAAACTGAGAGGCAGGTAACGTAAGATACGAAGGAAACTACGGAAAGTCTGGGTGCTTTCAGTATGAGGTTAATAAAGTTCGTGCCGCCAGTTTCTACTTATATTGCTCCAGGGAATTGGAAGCTGTGGGTACCACTGGTTTTTTCATGGCTCGTTGGCACTACAGGGATTTCATTAGATCAGCTGAAATTGTTACGCAGAAATGAAACCCCATGCTTCACACTACTGTTGTTGTGCATCAAGGTGATGATGACAAGCAAAATGAGTGGATAAGTCACACAAGGCGGAGAATAAAGAGACTGGGATGGGGGAGCACTTCGCTGGGGTGTTAGAGGATAATCACGGGACTAGCACTGGAAAAGAGAAACTCTAGCTGGATGATGTCCTTTTCACATAGGAGGAGGTAAGTCACATATTTTCGTCTGTATTTGCATTTCTACATATCCCATCATTTCATGAATTCTGGTTCGTTTTGTGTCTGAATAAACACATAACTAGTGGAGACGATTGAGTTCTTGATTCAAATCGGAATGTGTTCAGCTAGTTCAACCAGGTTCCGAGCAGTTTGTGATCCCGCGGTGCGTTGGAGTGCGTCGCAAACTCAAGTCCCTCATCATCACCACTTTCGATCCTACTCAGATGAAACAGCACCATCCAGGGTCCAAATAACACTCCAAACCTTTCATAGATGTGAATAACCAATTTCCACTAGCTGCTTTTCTGTTTTCTCTAGCCAACAGCCAGAAGGGATGGATCATTTAAACACGGATTCGACACTCTTTTCGGATCCCAATATTTCTAGATTGGAACCATACCTTCGTACATAGGACTCACGAGGAGTAGATTGGTGCATTATCAGTCTATCTGAAATGAGTAGTCTATAAAACAGCAGACTCATTATCAGAAAGTGGGTTTATTATCTGTTTATTGTTTTCCAACTGATTGATCAGAATTCTCCAATTTTTTGGAGCCGCTATATTGGCGTCTGAAATGTTTCAATATGATTCCAAACTTGACAGCTTTCGGAACAGCGAAAAAGAAAAACGGCACTCCGTAAATGTAGACGAGTATGTTGCATGGAATGTCTTCCCTTTCAGAGACTTCGGAACTCACACTCTGTCAAAAAGCCAAGACAATAACCGAATTCACGACACTCAGACGACGGGATACGTCAGCACAAATGAACAAGCATAAATGATAACCCGAAAGCCAACGGATCGAGCATGCTGGATGAACTACATTCGTCTAAAAACGATAAACAACCAGTACCTGGAGTGTTCTTGTCCATTAACTTCACCGATTTTGAGGCGACAATGCTTCCAAAGTGGCGAATCATACCCGGAGGCATTTGTGAGATGGTTAGGAACGGAAACTCCTGAAAAGAGTAGTGACCAATTGACAAAGAATCCAGAAGAGTAATCAACTGCTATTTCAATTTTAAAATGTTGCCGCTTGCGTCGTCAGCCTGTGACAAACATATAACAGACCTCTATGCTAGGGAAAAATAAAAATAACTTTAGCAATGCGTTTTCATACGGGATGCGTGGTAGACACTAATCGGTAGGAGAGAAAACTTTAATTGTAACATCCAGACCACTTTCGCAACGAACTTGGATTAGAAAATTTGTGTTTAACAAACTGACTAGGGTTCACACTCCGTAGGCCACACCTTATCATTTGCAATAGCGAAAGCCATGGACCACTACTTCTTGTTATCTACACTTCAATTTCTGAGCGCAAGCTTGAAGAAAGCGAATCGCAAGTGTTCCGGCTACGGTAAGATTTCAGTTTGGTTCAACAAAAGCTTGTGGTACCGTATGCGTCCGGTCAACGACGCACGACCACACTGTCTATCAGGAGGGGTTTGACAAACTTTAGGTCCCAAAATTTAGAGAAGACAAATAGTGTGTGTGTGTTTGTGACAGAGGGCAATAGTTTGGTGCATCGGGTTTTTAGAAAAACTCAGAGGGATTTCCCTTCATGCGTTTGTGCTATTGTAATCTAGCATAATTGTCAGCTTCCAACAAAGGTCGGAAGCCAATAGGCCCCTAGTTGATCAGCTATTTCTCAGGAGGAGACAAGTCTCCATGATTTTGTAAGTGGATAAGGAACGCTTCATTAATGTTAATCTCTGTGGAAATGCTTGCCAGTCTACTTCCAATTACCCTGCGTCCTCCTTGGTTAGAAGCCATATAAATTCGGTCAATAACCACGTTTTACAGTGAGCTCACGAACCATGCGAATGTTCCCTGTAGGCGTCCTGAGGCGCAGGCTGTGGATTTCAAGAGATTCCGCCTTAGTATGATTGACGATAGTTAAGATTTCATTTCTTGTGATTGTTTACTGTATGGCCGAGTGAACTGGAGGTTGTTTCCTGGACGGGAATTCGATCAGGAGGGAAATAAGCAAGGACCTGATGCGCTATGGGTTGGAGACCAAACAAGGGACAGGCTCATACAGTAAATAATATGCAATAATCGTCCAGCCGTAATACCCTTCGGGCGCCTAGCTGCCACGCCACCCGAAAGAGGAACGAGAGTTGAGACACTGCCAGGTTGCTCAAGCCTAGACTGGAGGAGTCGAAATGCAGAGTTTGGGTTGGAACCACGGACCTTCCTGTCAGTAAATTTGCGCTTTAACCACTGAGCCACCTCGGATTCAAGGCTCACACAATAGTTTACACGGCACTTGAGAAAAACCTAAATGTACATACTCATTTATCTGTCTACTTGAAGCAAATATAGTGGAGAGCAGCGGACAAGAATGGACAATCGCAATAGATGCCCACCACAGGATGAGAGTACTATTATCCTACAACTTCACAATGCGTTCTAAGTCACCAATACGAGCTTTGCAGATAATTTGTGGAGCATAGCGTGTGATCTCGTCATAATCAGTTAGTTTGTTCGTCTTGACGATCACATTGTGACTATTTAACTCACCCTTACGCACAACATGAGTTGAAAACCGTCAGACCACTGTAACGCCATGACGTCGTAATCAGCCACTCTTGTTCTGACAACATACCACGTTGAACTAGCTGTTTTCAAATACATAAGGCCACTCGACTTATCGTCTACTCTTTGAAACCAATGTCGCGATTTAATAGCTCATAGCTCACGCCGCATTGTGTACCCGCATTAGTTTACTATGAAAAGCTTCACATAAGAACAGTGTGTAAGGGTTATATGGACATAGAAAATAAAACAAACGATCTAAGAAAATTCATGATGAAGAATGAATTCAAGCTCAGGACATTTCGGGAGCACACATAAAAATGTTTGCAAGTATAAAACACATCCGATCTTAGGAGGAAGCTCACGCCGGGGACCACATCATTAAGAAATCTACACAAAACGTACGGGAAATTTAACGGATAGATAGGACGGTCAAAGTGACACGCCAGAGTCAGGAAGGCACTCTAAACTGAGGACGTGTAATAAATCGAGGTGTGAACTTCGCGCAGAAAACAAGCCACATCGAGGAGTGCATAGTGAACCGCTTGAATTTGCCATTTAGACAAGTGAGTGGAAAAACAGGATTACTCACCCCAAGTTCCATAGCCTGACTGAGGTCACCAGTAGACCCTTTGGAAAGGAGAGAATATTCGGACATTAATAGCTACTTATGCCACAATAGTAGCTGAAAAGATGATGACATAAACTGACATCCGGCTGAGGCGAAGTGCTGTTCCAGAAGATCCCTCGTTTCACTCCAATGGCATGAATGCCAAAGTAAAAAAATCTAAAACAACCGACCTAGTGCAGAGATGTATCGGACAGGATTCCGTCTGTTGAACAAACTGCTACCATTATGGTATCAAAATGGGGTAGAGAGAAGTCCCCACATGGAACGATTCCCCTAGGCCTTAACTTTTACTACTGAATTGATTGTAGAAAAAGTACGTATGGGTTGACGTCAGACCAGAAGTCACCTTTGAAAGCAATGCAGGCTGGATTACTTGGGTCGTACTATGCCAGTCTCGTTGACCTGACTCATCGAGTGACGAGTTTTCAGAAGTGACCACGTGATGCGGATTCTGTGATTGAAAGTCTAGTGCGACTTTATCCTGCATAACTGCGAGTTGAACACACTACTGAACAGCCGACCGTGGCCGAACGGTTAAGGGTTCATGCTGCGGCCTCAAAACCCGTTAAAGTTCTGTGAGATACCCACTGCTAGTGATTCCCATTGGGGATGAAGCGGTTGTGCAGTGATTTTCGGCCTTTCAGCATAGATTGGCTTCACTTACGAGACGAAATCTCAACTAAGTATAGATATATTGCTGTGTGAATTCGAACCAACTTCGCTCCCAAGTTTACTGATTACCGCGAGGCACCGACAAGAAGCAGTCAGGCAATCGACGAGTACTTGAAATACTGTACTCACCTTTAAAGGGTGTTTCGCGTTCTGCAGACGGGGTATCAGCGGATCCTACGGGAGATTCTGTGTTCAGCTCGATCGATCCGGGAAACCTCCTGTTCAGAACAGATAAGAAACAGTAGTTTGAAAGATGCGAAGGGCAAAACATGATAAAAAATCAAAACTTTGAAGTCAGAGCCCTTCCAAGGAGCAAACGTCTTTTAACTATGTTAGCTCTCCATGGGAGGCGAGGAGCTCGTTTCTATGGGTCTGTATGTAATTCAGTACGTCGGGCAACCATCCATAAGATTGTTACTGACCGGAAGTAGTACAGTAAGATGATTGCGACGGGAATCACCACCGATCGGAATGACAGACTTAGCTAAAAGGACAGCAAATGAGCTACTGTGGATTCAGCCGGGGAACGCAGCATATCTACGTCAAATGATTTAAAGAAAGCTTTGATCAATGAAAAAACGGGAATGAAGAGAGGGGGTGTTCTAGTGCAAACCTAAGGTCCCCTCAAGCAATCACTCGGACAGTTTAGATAAAAGCTAACAAAGCGAATGATACTGATTTCGGTTTTCCGCCAAATCTTGCTGCGCCTCTAGTCAAACGCAAGGGAGTGTCGCGTGGACACCTTCATGCAAGGTGAACGGGTACGTGAGTTTACAGAAATCGATTCCAACATTTTGGTTCATTCACTCACCTGGAAGGGTTTGAACTGACCGCCACTATTACCAGTTCCACAAAGCTGTACAGCTCCGGGTACCTGAGCATGTAAGGGACGAAACTACTATTCAGAAGGCTTAATGTTCAAACTCAACCTTGGTCTTCCCGTTTATTTATCTCCCTATCCAAGGGCCCGAAAAACACATGCCAGGTCGGAATTGCATCTCACAAGAATGGACGGAACGTGATCTAAAAGGACAAGCACACGTGGTTCCAAGATTACGTGTGTGGTTACGCCCGTAACTACTATAGGATTGACATGTTTTCTCACGAGCCTTTGGAACAGCATCCAGGAAAGGAACGAGGCTAATCATCATCACAGAAAAACCTGAAAAATACAAATAGTCACACAAATGAAGTTCTCCATAAGAGGATTTTCTTTGTGAACTTGGTGGCTAGCGCTGAACGCATATGGGTCAATAGAGTTATGGCACTCGTTTGAATGGTGAGCACAAATGCTGTTGCGATGCTCCTGTACATTACCACCTGTGTTGCTCATAGCCATTATCGAACCAGCACAAATTTGCGTGGGTCAGATAACCTAATCTGCCTCCAGCACGACCGCCGAATTTTGCATATGAGGGCAGCATAATATGCATCGAGTTGCTTCACGGAACCAATGGTGACAGAGCTGCTCTGATCTGTAGTTCTTATTGATGGTTCGGGACTGCTCGTAGGCTGCAAGTATTCGAAAACGACTGACAGCCTTCTGCAGTCCTGCTGTTGCTAGTTCTTGGTCGTGGGAACGTTTTATATGAGCGAGTATGAGGTAACCTTAGCCCTACTACTTTGTTACAGCATGGAGAAAACAGTTCTACTGATTTCTCCAAATGTCGAACGAATCTATATTTTTGTCGGCCTACAATCAAACAAGGATATCAGCTTACCGTTAGCGTGAAGATAAAGTAGCGACAGAGAGGTTTTCGAAGTGGAAACTATGTAATACCTGGTTCACCATTGATTTCCAAAGAGTTTGTTGCACATTCATTGACTTGGTTTGGATCTCATGTTAGCACCCAGTCAATATGCACATAATTGATTAGTGGTCTTCGTCTCATGTGACTTTATTTTCCAGAATAAACTGACCGAGGACATTCGCGCATAGCAACCGAAATGATCGCGTCTTCGGCGTTGGACATAATCTTTACTGAATGTATTTTGTTTGGCCTCTTTTTTCCTTCAGGCCAATAGACGTACGTTGCAACCTAAGTTGATAAAATGGTGATTCACCGAGTACTGTTCTAGAGGTTGCGTCATTTGGGAAAACCACACAGGAAAGTGCCACAGAGAAGCAAACCGAACCAACTGTGTGCTATCGCAATATGCGGATTAGTGTCGACGATAATCCACCGATGGAGCTTGCTTGGCCATGTGCTAGTAGTTCGAATTCACGCAACCAAGAGGGGTCGAAGCGGTCAAGAAGTCAGGTTAAGACTTGGAAGCAAACTATGGAAAGCCATAAACAGAAAGATCAGCTGTACTAATTGTTGCCATCTCCATGGGCGGAAACCTTGAACGAGACACACCAGTAGCTACAAACAGTGGCAAGTATGGCCTAGTCAGTGTATAGTTTTCTCACTCGGTCTTGCAATAAATAGCAAAAGCCCATTGGCACTAGTCATTTTTATCTTTCAAATCACCAGTAAACAAAACTCTGACAGCTAGAACCACCTACACGGTTCAAGGTTGACGATAATAGTGATAAATGCTCCGTACCAGCTGTTTGGTTAACATAGCATGTGTGGGAAAGTGGGGCTCAACAAAGTGGGTAACTTTGGACCTATAGTCGTCTCTATCGTTAATGATGTCCAAATGACATGAAATAACGTTTTGACATCACCCTACTAAGGGATCTTGGCGGCAGGTTGCCCAGTTCTGAGTGCGTCCCGTTGCTTATGGGTGGTGGGCTGGCGTGGTCCGGGAAAATTAAGTGTGGCCCATAAGTATAGGAGCTAAAAATCAGTCGGTCGGTTACGTGATCATGCGAATTTAGGGAGCCGATTCAGACAGCCGAGACTCATGGACGGTGAACCGAAATAATGCTTCTGTAAGCAATCCCACAGGGTTAGCACATGTGAACGTAACCGGACTGTAAAATTAGAGTAGTCGAATGGAAACTCGGTAAACCGGCAAACCCAGTCGGTAAATACGCATTTAGAGATGATCTCGCCAGTCTAGCGTATCTGTCCATTCCAGGCGTTCAAATCCAAATACAGCAGAATTTTTGAGCGTTAATATCGGTGATGCATATCCTCCTACTCGCACAAAAGTAGTTTCCTGATGACAAGCCAAATACTTATGGAACCAAAAAATAAGTTATTAGGATAAATTCCACTCCAGATTTGATTGTCATCGACTTGCCAATTGTTACTAGCCATTCCTTAGATTATTCATTCCAGCTGAAATAAATATTCTTGTTTAAATGCAAATTAGGCAATAAAGTAAGCTTGTTCACCAAGATTTAAAAAAAGGCGGAAATCGATAGTATATCGCAGGAGAAAATAACGAAGAGCAGACCCAGTTGTTTGAAGACCTCGTCCAACAGAAACATATGCCCAACGTTAGCTATTCTTTCAATCTGCCTTTGACTGTGATAGGTAAACATATCTTTCTGGAATTATCTAATAAGCCAGGGACAACGCATTAACTGTGGATCATGTCGGCAACGCTATTGAATTTAGCGTGCCGTGCAGACTCCCTTAGACGTTTGAAGGCAACATCGAGGATGTGATAATAACCATTAACTTCTTTCTCACTGGCACCTCTAAGTTGCACAAGATAGTCTTTACTAGGCGAGATGGAAGTAATACAACAAAGACGTAATTGCAGCTCCCAGATCACAGCGTGAAACCACATTATGTGCCTCCAGTGTGGCAATAATTGGATTAAGAACACTCGATCCAACGATGCAGTCCAGTCAGTTAGTCAGAAAAGACGCTTAATTGAAAACTGTTAGAGAGTTCCCCATTGAGGGATCTTAAGCATGGGATTCATGATGCCCAGGAACTCTGGCAGCTGCGGACCTATAGCTTAGAGGAATGTCATCTGATAATATTGAAACTTTCGTAGGAAAAATGTTACTTTTGGAGCAGGATAGGGGAAATCTCAACATCAGTCTTCAGAATGGTTCAGGTTTCGCTGCTCCTTATTTCAAAGAAAGGAGGTGAGGGACAGTCATGTTAGATTCTACCGGGAGAAATTATGTCGACTGACCTAAAAAAAACCAATTGTTAAGTCAAGCAATTGAGACACGCAAGTATGACGATTGGAGGCAAGAAACAAAATCCCGTTTACAGTGACCTATAAAATGGATAGTGAATAGGTACAGGATCGGGTGTCCAGCGCCGAATTTACACAAATAACAAATTTAAATAGGTGCCATCCTTGGTCTAACCAGCCGTCAACATATTCAGACACTCCGACTACTTGTGAATAGATGGTTCAACCTGCATAGTCACCGATTGTCACTAAGTACTTAACAGTTATAAACTTATATGTTTGGAAGTTTACTGCAGGTTCGTGGTAAAAATGTGTTTAGACCTTGGTAGCTCAGCTACGTGAGGCATCCCTCGTTGTTGGCACCCACCAGATGGGTGCAGATGAATTGAACCTTTCAGCAGCCTAAGGCTGTCAACCAAAAGTTCAACTGTTTTGATGAGACCCAGGAAGGACTAAACGCCCCGTGTGACTGAGATTCCGTAACCCGACACATTATAGGTGGCCGGTAAGACACGGAGTTCATGATTTGATAAATTTCAGGTGCTTAACGAGAACCCACGACCGTTTAGATGAAACGATGGGACCATTCACCAATAGCCATCTGGTCTGAACAAGTCAACAACTGCTTAGATGAATAGCTACACCGGATAGATTGGCAGTAAACTTAGTGAATAAATGCGTAAGTATCAATATTCCAGTATTGAGACAGCTAGATTGCACCAGATATGGTAAGGTGGAAAGCTGTTTTATGCTATCAAGTTTCATTCTTCATAATGTTCGAGAAATTACACTGATTTGTTGGGGCTGGGATTGTATTCATCCGATGGGTGCGACGGTGAATTGTTGCGTAACCGGCACCTCTAGAAGCGTTTATGGGTTTTGTGTTCGATCATGGGTGGCTGCTGATTGAAGCCGTCGCCTAACTCTAAGCAACTACGCAAGCAACAGTGAAACGGTTCAACTTCGAACCACTTGGAAAGAGCATGAAGCCGATCCGGGAGCAATTGTTGCAGCAAAGTCTGGTAAATAAATCCAGCGATTGGAAAACGTTTGCAACCGACTGAGAAGTCATCGAAACCAAAAAGTTCGGGAAACCATAAATCCACCGATTTTTTACCGAACTTGTTTGAGACGATTTACTTTTGGTTTTAAGGCTTATGAGCCACTTCAGAGGTCAGGTGCGGATGTCCTATTTACTAAGCGGTCTCTTCCAAGACAAACTCTGCAGCTGAACAATGTTATCGTTATGACCCGATAACATTCGTCATGCCCAAAGAATTTGTGCGGTATGAGCAACTCGTGGTATGCATTATTTACATAAGCTGAGTTTTGGTCGAGAGTTCTCACATGTAAGGTAATGCCTCTAAAGGAGATGAAATACTGAAGTAAAGTCGAGACACACCACACTAGTGCACCGAAATCTCGTTAAGTGTATGCATGCGGACACAGTGTTGCAATGATGTAAAAGGACGCTTGAGTTTTCAAATACGAAAAGGTGGCTAAATCACAAGGGCTCAGAAGGCCTGACAGGATCACTGTAGTGCTAACAAAACACATGAATCCCGATGTTGACGGTACCGGACTTTTGAGGTTCACATTGCAATTCGCCAACACACGACGAAACGAATAGCGTGTGATATCGGCTACACGAGTGTCAGGAAATGCTGAAGTAAACAAAAACAGTAAACGAATGGTCCAATGCAGTTCAGCTAACTAAGCGATGTTAACCTGTGTGAGTGATCGATACGCTCGGACCAAGTAGCCAATAACACCACGACGTATTTCAATACTGATAACTTTGAATATAAGCGGGGTTAGAAATACTGCATTTCACCCTGAAATGTTGGTATCATTGATGAGATATTTCCTTTTTATTCGCTGTGGTCTGCAGGTGGAAGAGAGCACCGAAAGAAGTGATGATAAAAAGGCTGATTTCGACCCATTTTGACCTCAGTTGAGAAAGCACGTAAGATGTATCAATGTTACTCATTGTTGAACGGGCAGTTTCTAACCCATTCAGAATTGTCAAGATCGTACTTGGCTACTGTGAAACTGATTGGTAATCTGACTTAAAGGCAATTAGGACTTGAGATTTTTTATCCGAGATGGCCAAGTTAGTGATTTATTTCCACTTAGCTGCATGAACAGTCTCTAAGAACAAGTAATGAATAACAAGGAAATCCGATGACACTAATATTTTATCTGCAATTGTCTGAAACCAGCCGGTAACTACTATATGGGACCACCGTCAGACCCCAAAAAATCAGCAGGTGAAACTACGAACCATCGGTGGCAATCACTCTCGTTCAATCCTGTGGAGAAGACTCGTCTTTGCACCGGTGCAAACAGGTTTTAATAGCTGGGTTCTCTTCTCAGAATAACTGCAGCAACACGCACACAGACAACAGCCATGGTAAGAGTACTGTCCCAGTCCGAAATCGGCCGTCAAGACCGCCTCACAACGACCCCATCGGTATTTGAGTTTCCGAAACAAAACAGCATTAGAAAACCAGGGAGGAGAATTTATCGAAGAATGTGACGTATTGATACCCTCCGAAAACATTATTGGAATAGACTCAGTGATAGTCGGCTGCGACCTAACAGTCATTCACTTAAACCTTATGCAAGGGACCAAATGGACGCACTGAAATCTAAAATGATAATTTCGGAAGGCTTATCACTAAGTGCGAATCTGTACTAGACGAGCCAGCAAGTTACGATGAATTTACGGAATCCATCAATTCTAAACAAACAGTGAAGACGCGCATCAAATTGTTACGGACGACAGAGGAGCCAACCACTAGAACACCTGACGGGTGCATCCAAAACATTTCTAGCCTCCCTAATCCTAGGCAACAGTTTGGGGGAAATATTGCCTTTATACCCCGAAATACTTTATATTACGCAATAAAATGACCAACCAGAAAGAGGACAGCTTGAAACTCTTTACCATCAGACAGCATTAATGATGTCACTGGGCGTTTCAAAACAAACCAGGTGAACTCCTGTTTCACTTAAAGGGGGCAGCCAAAACCACCATAAGGACCCACTAACAGGAAAATACATGCAGGCTGTGGAAGATCTACGTCACCCAGAAGGTAAAGTTCAAGCAGTTTCAGATGAAGTTGCCGGTATAGTACTCACGAACGAAATGCGGCTGTTAAAGATGTTAGATATTTTGTGAGATACAACAAGCTTTCACAGGACAGAAGAGATAAATGTAGCTGTTTAAATGGAGACTTTGGGTCACCACTTAAACCTCCGTTAGCTGGCATTATCTTTATGAGTAAAACTGAACACTCCTCACTTAGGCCAATTCTTCGCCAGTTCCAATTTTACTAATGGATATAGATGACATTTGAAGTTATTGGCTGCAGGTCAGCCAACGATACTTACCTCAAACGACTCAACAGTGGACACCCGTCCGTCAGATCTACTGCATAACAAGAGTCTGTAAACAACTTTCACTTTCTGGACGTGGCTCTTAAGAGGAAAACTTAAGAGTCCTCAGAGCGAAGGATCTACATGAAGTCCACATACACTGGCTAATACACAAACTTCTACGATCTCGTTGATATCTCATACAAAAGAAACTTCGTTCGCGAATAGGACCGGAAGGATTTGCGTCGCCGATATTTTACACAAGGCACTTGCAACAACAGCAAAAGTCTTGGAACAAAACTTTCACTCCTCAACTTTGTTATAAAGCATATGCAGCTGATATCCTTCTATCATGGGCACACGGATATTGGTTTTCAGTACATATGGGTGCAGCACCGTAGTTACATACGTAACTGTTTTCAACGGTTACGGTAACCCTACCCCCAAACGTGTGAATCAGACTTTCTCTTGGCAGTTGGTTTCCAACAAGAATGAAACGACTGTACAATGATTCTCGAATCTGCAGAACGACGTCTCAATATAAATTTCAAAATCTCTTCAGCTATAAACCATATGCGAATGATACGGCGGTTCCAACAGCTATAGTTTCGGTCACCATAAAACTGGAGAGCGCCGGAGAGACAGCCAAGCACTGGAGGTGATGCCATGATCGGTTAGTTCTAGAAACTGGATGGCTACGCATTCAAGGTGGTAGATTTTATGCACGAGCACCATAGGCTGCGTGGTTGAGCCACGTCTGGCAGTGTCCTTAGCCATTGTTGAGTTGAGTCCCAGGGTACCCATCCAGAAAGGCGGCAGTTGTCGACCCGACAGAGTTTACTGTTCTAGTGCTTACAGTTTAGTGTTTTCATACTTCGTTGCCAGGTCATACACTTTCCACCTCTCTTCATAGGAACATCAGACCAAATTAGTTCTGAAATGAGCATAAAATGCAGAGATCAGGACGGTCGTAACAGATTAACACACTAAGGTAGTTTAAATAGTGTTTCCATCTTGGGTTGTAACAACCCTAAGCCTATTAGTTTCCACAGTATCTTACTTATCTTTTAAACTCAAAAATATTTGGTGAAAGTCTTAGTTTTGTTTGATTCCCTATCATATGCATGCAGCCTCACCATTTATGACAACTCCCTGAAAACTGATTTGAAAAAAACTTATGGAAATTCGCCATTTCAGACAGAGACTGTAACAGTCACGTAATATTAGGTCTGAAGAGTAGAAATACCCTGGAGAAAGTGGGGTCCACGCTGGGGTCCATAATTTCTGTATTCCAGTATTTCTCGAAACAATCCACAAGCTGTTTTGTCCAACCTGGAAAACTGAACCCTTTCCGCGAGATTAGGGTACCTATATATTTTACGGATCTCTAAAAACGGCGATAGAACGGTGCAACAAGCATCGTGGAAACAGCCTTATTGATGCTGCTGCCAACATTTTTGCGTCCTTACTGCTACAACGTATTTTCCGGAAAACGCAGGATACATACACATGACCAAACAGGCGAATCCTCCGCCCTGGAAGAGTCTGTGTGAACCAAATATTCTTTTTGTGACGAACCTTACAATGCCGGTTCACATTTGTGCAGCCTACCACATCACGCTTCATCGACTTTCAAGCTGCAGTTAGCTCAATTAAGCTTGAGTCACTGCAGACAATCATCCCAGTTGATGGCGTCATCATGAAGCTGGTAAACCTCAATAAGGCCTATTACACAGAAGTGAGAGCTCGGGTCCGTGTATACATCAAGGAGTTCGACATTGAGAATAATGTACGACAAGGTTACCGAATTTCGTCGCTGCCATTTAACTCCGCAATCGATTGGCCACTCGAACGGGCATTGGAGGGATACTCTAGACTCCAGCTAGACCCTCAAAACTAGATGGCTGATTTGGAATACGATAACATCGTTCTGTTGGACGATGAGCCGGAAGAACGATAACGTGTGCTGAATAACCTAACTCACTACGCATTCCTAGTGGAACTGGAACTCAACACGTCGAGAACCAAGTTCTTCTCCACCTGGATGGGGATGCCCATCCCATCTCTCAACACGAGAGATAAAATAATCCAGCAGCCCCGGACCCCAAATACCTTGGTCCCTCCCCAACGGACAGGCTAGAGAGGAAATTCAACGACGTGTAGACAATGTCCGACAAGTCTATATGCAGCTGAACTTCATCGTGTGTAAAACAACTATGACTAGTTTATGCATGAAACGCAGCCATCCGTCCGGCCATGATTTAATCCTTCGAAACATGGTCTCCATCAAAGGAAGATATCCAAAAGCTGGAAGGTTTTGACAGCTAGTGCCTTCAACTTATAGCGAGAGTTTGCTATCTACAGAAGCTGATGGTATCCGAAAACACTGTCATGACCTACTAAGTCTATCTCAACTCCTTCGACGACGGCGTCTGCAATCGTTTGGACACCTGTTGCACAGAAACGATGCCGGAATCACCAACGAAGCCTTGACCAGTACACCATGTCCAAGATGGCGTTATCGTGTTGGAGAACAACTGAAAACCTGCCTGAGTACGGTCAATAGGGAAATGGAACAGCTCGGTATCTACTTGGTCTACGGCGCCCGTCACTGGAGTCGCGATTTATACAGATCTCGCAGCCGATCGCCGTGCTTAGGCAGCATGTATCCGGGACGTCGCTGGAGTCGACTAATCCTGCCTCATGAGATAGTCATCCGAAAGTAAGTAAAAGCAAGTGAGACAAACTTTGTCGTTGCTTTAGAATTAGGCCGTGTGGCGATAAGTTCCAATGTACGGAACCTCAGCCAAAACTACTGCGGTGGAAAAGCTTGGTACATAGTTACACCTGTACCCTTGGATCCGTTCAGATCAGTCACGTAACCAGTTCAGGTAATGTACAGAACATATCTTAGTGATAGTATTCCCCTTCATTGTTAGACAGCAAGCGGGACTAAGGGATGAGATGGAATAAGTAAACTGACATCGTGGACTCGAGAAAGCAGCATTAGCAGCTGATTTATTGAGATCATGCATTAGTTAGCATTAGTTGAAAATTATCGTAAAGGGGCGTCACAAAAACAGGTAACTGAAAGTTCGAGTTCTCAAAATGAGAGGAAAAAACGACCAACTCACTGTGGTGCACCAACCGGACTGCTCGGGGGTGACCGTGGTGCTGTCTGTTTGCGCAAACGAACAGCTGTACCAATACCACGAACCACAACTCCAGTTTCCCCCTCCAGATCAAAGTGAAGTTGGTATCTACCAAAAGAGTAGTGACCAATGGGCGATCAAATTAGCGGTCTGAATTGCATATTAGCATTCAAGCTGTGAAAGCTCAGAAGGATGGATATGCCTACAAAATGCTTCCAAATTGCAAAGGTGCGCTGCCACAATTTACTTCCTGCTTTGGTGAACTCATTCACATTACTCAAAAAAGCTATTCAGAAAAAAACATTACAGAGGCTACGAACATTTTTGAGTTTGTCATAGCGGATCCGAGTAAAACACAGTACAGGATATCTGTGGAACTAAATTATCGCATCCTAAGAGTCGGTCGTCGCAAAGTGCCACAGAAGAGCTCCACTTGCCTCAAATGGACATCAAAGTGAAAACCCTCCCTGAGAGACCTTAAAGAAGGGCGGTTATCTCCCTGAAAAGTCTTTGTCAGTTGTGATATATTATACAATCCAACCTCAACAGGGACCAACATCTTCATCCACAGTGGTTTCCCTTGGCGGGGCTTCTGTAATATGAATTGAATGTGGCAAGACATGAAGTTCCAGAAACCACTGACGTTAAAGCCAAACAAAATGGGATGATTCAGTGACTAGCGGAAAAATCCAGGGAGTTGAACGAAAATGAAATGAGATTGAGAGTCTTACGACCGAAACTTACCCGATGACAGAATTTCCGCCGAGATTGAGCACCTTCAGACCCAACTTTCGTTGAAGTTCCCCTGAAACGGTGATGAAAAAAAAACAAGGGATTGTGGAACAGTCACCACAAATCACAGGCCAAGCGACACAAAGGATTCCCTTCTTAGGGGCAGTACTAATAGTGTTCACTGTGACATACAAATCCAAATGAATAAATTTCGACGAATTGTTGACGCATGGAAGTGACACGGTTGCTTCTGGCAAAATGACTTGGAGAGCACTAGCGTATGATTTCAATTTATTGTTCTCTATGAAGCAGACCTAGATATCTAAGCATGCAGTGAGGGCAGTCGCGCAGTCAGATATATCAACGCGAGACTGCATAAAGCGATTGCCATTCAATTTGGGAGCACCCGTACCGCATTAAGCACAAATGCAATCAAATAGATTGAGCGTTGTACGTTTCACGTTGATTGGTACGGTATTTGGGGAAGGGTAAAACAAGTCAAAGTACGCAATTGCAACCTATCACGATATGCAGAACGTCGCTGTGTAGTAGCTCCAGGCATTCATTCTCAACAACCATTGTCAACCGAATTGATGGCCAGCAACTATGTGCCCGCTGGACAGCACTGATCAACAGTAAAAAAAACGAACATGCACATGCAGCTCCCTGAACTTACACACAAACCACAGGTCCAAACTTGAACACGACTAATCAGAGTGACACATAAGATGTCGGCTGTTTCAATGGTGGCACCAACTGGCACGCGTTTACTTGGCAATGTATTTTTGATCATTTAGGTCAAAATACTACACCTGTTGTAACTCAGTTGCCACACCCAATCGTGCTGGGAGAAATTGAGAGCAGAAGCGAGAAATTTCCCCCGGTTGGGTTTCTACGGGTCCCAAATCGTAAGAAGCGAATTCGCGCGGAAAACTAACAATCGAGGTCATCAGCGATAAGAGCGCCAGTGTGGAACAAAGGTTCGTACTTAAATAAAGCCTTGGGAGGATAAAGAAACAGGAAGGGTGCGGGGCCTAGTGCTGATCCGCCACAGATATTCCAGATCGAAACACACAGGCATACCCGAAAACAGAAGAACACTGTTCTTGTGGATTGTGAGATGGTGAGCTAGGCCTTGAGGTGATTGAACAACGGAATTGGCGTTCAAGGTTGTTCTTGGGAATTGCATCTGATAATGAAATATTGAGAGGGTGAAGCGGGCTCTTGAAAACTAAATCCACGATTGGGTTGATCGGCAGAGAGATGGCCACATCTTCTTGTGGTTTAAAATTTAGATTCAGAAGCAGACAATCATTGTTTATATCCAGGTAACTTATGCACATAATTTAACAGATACGCTGTTGTTTCCGATGGGTGTCGGCAGTGTTCACAATGATTGAATCCAACATCAGATTTTCACCACAAGGTGAGGAATCGTTTTAGATGATCTTCAAATGGGCGTGTTTGTGTTCTACCCAAAAGCTCTTACGAACGTTTGCGGTCGCTACCTGTTATTCGGTTTCGGAGAGGAGCGAAAATCAAGTTGTGTGAAGCAAGTGCCAGTCAGAAGGTCACACCACTTCCAGCTGACCAAAAGGCCCTAAGAAAACTCCACATAAACCACACTTTGAAAAAGGTGCGCGATCTGTTATGCAGATTAGACTACAACAGATCACACAAAAAATTGTCACGGAAAGGAAGTACGCACAGGCCTCTCGCAATGTTCAAGTCTGTCCCATGGAAGGTCGACCGTTCAGCACGTGGTTCCGTAAACTAAGTTTCATGAGAGAATTTTTGACACCCGACCGAAAGTGATATGAGCTGTAAGTGCCATAAGTGCAGCTCCTTTTTCCGAAAGCAGTAATAAGTGGAACCAACACTGGAAAATTAGCAACTAGCCAATGGAAATCACATAGGTTAGCGGGAACCGATGAAACGGTCACAAACTGAGCTTCCTTTTAGTTTTTATGCATTCACGTGGGATTAGTGGACCTTGTATGCACATTACTACCATCCTCCTCGTGTCCCGATACGAATAGTGTGGTTAGTCTCCATCACAGCAAAGAATCAGTGTAGTCGAGTTTCGCCCTTATTATAGCTTATCAGCAGTGCATATACTTTCCCGTGCCGTGATCGGCAGCCCGATAAACGCGGTGAACGTAATGTCACTACTCCGCCAGCCCTCACCAGACGCAACTGAATCATCACGACACGGAAATTGTCGAGGTTGTCGATTGATTGGTCCACATATCAGGAGTTTCCATTCGTGTAAAGCCACGAACCAGAACATTTGGATGGAGACTGTTCAAAAGAGGATGATGTGAACACAAATTCCTTGCAGTTATCGACGCTCGCTGGATCATGATATTCTCATAGAACAGATTTACCGGGAATTCGGTGAACACACAGAACGGTCGCCTACATCACCTGAGCGATCAGTATTACCCTCTTAAGCTAGTGTTTTTCACGAAATTTACAATGTGTATACTGAGGCACGGCACATAGCAAGTAGCAAAAATGCGTGCAAAACTACCGTACATTTAAATCACAAACTTATTAACGCATAAGAATTGTGTCCGATATCCAAGAAGTGGCGCAAAGAAGACGCAATGTTTATAGTCAACGATCAATGGAAAACTACCAGGACACCAAGGCTCTAAGGTTCAGTAGTTCATGATTTTGTCCAAACTAGTTCATGTATACATTTAACTACCTTAGTTTTTCATTGCAAAACCTGAAAGCTATGAAGCTAAGCATTGGTTTTTAACGACAAAACATGAGATATACGGGCTGAACGGACTACTCTCGTGACGCTGGCGGAGGTGTAAGGCTAAATCACCGGGTCGAGCTTCCCATCCCATATTGCGTTCGCAAGATACATACATTACGTTCCACTGGTCCATTCGATGCCGCAAATATCTAACGCCGTTTGGGAGACAAAGTAGTAATACAACTTCGAACAAGCTATAAAAACAAACGTTTCCAGAGTAAGAGCGTCTCCCGTATGGTTTTGAGAGACTCTGTGCTGTTGCGAGGAAGAGCTCCACGCGGGTGAAGAGCTGTGGGTCAGGACCTTAATAATGCGCAAAAACCTTCCACTGAGTACCGGAAAGATACATAGACAGTACATATTTTTGGTGAACAGTATTCACAATTAATAGCATAACACTGTAACCTTCATTTTAGAGGCGCGCTGAAAGTTCACACCAAACTGGTACGCATTTAGGTCTTTCACCAGGCAGCGTGCACATAAATTCCGAGGCTGCATTCATTGACAATACCAGGCAAAATGTGGCACACCGGCCAATATTCGCCCTCCAGGCCTTGTGAACTCAGCTATACCACTCTATTGCATGCACCAACCCTCGTGCTTTAATCGAGTTGCATGGCAGCTATGTACCGAAAGAGTGCCAAGGCTGAAAGATTACTATTGTTAGTCTAGTTGTAGGGGGTTGTGATATTTGTAGAATTCACATCCACATCATTCTCGTTTGAAACGTCCGCCTCCTGCCGTGAAACAATCACTCCACATCAAAGGAAGGAAGCACTGGAATCGAGTTCCCTCCCTTCAGCAGTGCATATCTGTAGCCCCGCCGGGGTTTGAACTCCAAACGTTTAACTTATGGTGCGGGCACGTTACCACTATCCATCAGCGCGTGCTGGACGCATCACATCTAAACAGGCGAAGGTTTTCATACTTGAGCAGTTTGATTGGTTTGCCCGGCGGCACGGACGACCACCTAGTGAATGTCCTGGTTGTGTCAATCGATTGACCCACCTGTTAGGACTTCCCTGTCGGGTAGCGCCTGAAACCTGCTGGACGATTCTTTTCATTAGTAGGGGACAGTTGCAGGACTTGTGACGACTCAGGAATGTCCGGCATGTCCTGGGTGCTAGCGAAACATTCCACAAAAGAAATCCTCTTTAAGTTTGAGGGGGGAATGAACGTGACAAAGATGACAAAAGGAAGTTGGTATGGTGGCTAATGAAATAGAAAAACAGAAAAAGCCTGTCTGAAACAGTATCTGTTCAGAAACCTTATTAACACTAGAACTACGGGAGAATTAACCACGTAGTTTTTTTGAAATTGTAGGTTCTTCCTCACATGGGTAAAGATGACGACGTAAAAAGATACAATAAAATCGGCGGGGCTGCTATAAATTAAACTCGAGAAACGGAGACTGAACATC